>JAJPUD010004859.1:65105-116218 GCA_023553655.1 Myrmecobius fasciatus
AAGGAAGGAAGGAAGGAAGGAAGGAAGGAAGGAAGGAAGGAAGGAAGAAAAATAAAAGAAATTATCTTTACAAAGATCTTTACAAAATATAAAATTTTAGATGACATACAGTATTGTATTTCCACGTAATTCTGTACATTTTCACTGGTGTTCTCCATACTTAGAATGTTCTCTCTCCTTATTTCTGGCTCCCAGCTTCCCTGGCTTTTTAAAGTCCCAGGTAAATCCCACCTTCTCCAAGAAGCCTTTCTCATTCTTCCTTAATGCTCCTTCCTTCCTTCCTTCTGTAATTACTTCAAATTTATCCTGCATCGATCATGTTTAAATATAGTTGTTTAGATGTTTCTTCCACTTTAGATTATTGAAAGCAAGGGTTTTTTTCTTTCTTTTTTTTCTTTGATTCTCTTTGAATCATCCATTCTTAGCACAGTGCCTGGCACAGAGTCAGTGCTTAAAAATACTTGTTGATTTGTCTTGATAATAGATGATTCCTAAAACTGGTTTAAAACTATAATAGTAAATAAATTAAAATAAACTCAAATCACTAGGGAAATAATATGAGCCTGTACTTGTAGCTAGAGATGAATGGGAGTCAGGAAATCTGAGTTCTCTTGCCTGAGCTATCCAGGGTTGGAGAATCATCTCTGCTATAACTTAGTTTCTAATCATCTGTAAAAAGAAGATCCTAATAAATTGTTCCTCTGCTATATGTAGTATAGGATTATGAAATGAACATGGTTCTAAGAACTGAAGGTCAGTTCCAACTCAGGAATTTAACAGCTGTGTGACTTTAAAAATTTCACTTAATTTCTCTATGCCTCAATTTTTTCATTTTAAAGTATGGATAATAATAAATTGATTTATCATCATACCTCAAATTTATATAGCAATTTATCCATGATAACCTTATGAAGTAAGTAATACATTTATATCTCATTTTCCAGGAAAAGAAACTGAACCTAAGAGGACAGGAACTGATTTGCTCAAAGTCACTCAGCTTATATCAGAACCAAGACTTAAGAATCATAAATCCAAGCCAATAGTGGGTTTTTTTTTCTCCCCCACTAATAATTACTCACACTTATATATAGTTTTAGGATGCTTTTCTTACACCAGGCAGGGAACATCCTATGCAAGTCATTCCCACTACCTGGAACCTGGAATACACTCCCTCCTCATCTTTGTCAAGTGATTTTTGTTCAAAGCTAAGCTCAGATACTAGCTCCTCAATGACACTTTCCCCTGTTAAGGGTGTTCTTGCCTGTCTTAGATTTTCCTAGAATTCTGTATTCATCTGGATCTTTTCTTTGCCCTTATTACTCTTTATTTTGTATCTTATTTATTTGTATATTGGTGAAGCATAATATAGGTGGTCATGTGTGGTTGAGATATTCACTGCTAAGATAGGGGAAACCCAAGGCAGAGTACAGGTTGAAGAGAGATTGAAAATGACATTTTTTTTCTGATTGCCACTGAACATTCTTATAGTTCAGTGATTTCATTCCTAATTGATATTTCATGACCCCATTTGGGGTCTTATTTACAAAGATACTGCAGCAGTTTGCCATTTCTTTCTCTACCTTATTTTATAGATGAAGAAACTGGCTTGCTCAGAGTCACACAACTAGTTAGTGTCTGAGGTGAAAAGAGCCTCCAAAATGAGATTCATGACCACTCAAAGGGTAGTCTTGTTCATCCAAATGGAAAAGAACAACATGCATTTGCATGGGCAACTAAAAAAACTCTGAAACAGTATGTATATATGGGTCAGAAAAGGTAGAAGGATAGTGAGTTGAACAGGAGAAGAATGGATTGAATTGTTTTTGTGAAATCAGGGAGTTTGGTGTATTGTTAGTTTGTTTTTTATAGCATCCTCAAGTCCATATATGAAAGATGCAAAGAATGCTGAGTGAAATGAGCAGAACTAGGAGATCATTATACATGGCAACAACAAGACTGTATGATGATCAATTCTGATGGACATGGCTCTCTTCAACAATGAAATGTTTCAAACCAGCTCCAATTGTTTAGTGAAAAAAGCCATATACACCCAGAGAGAGGGATGTGAAATGTGGACCACAACATAACATTTTCATGCTCTCTATTGATATTTGCTTGCATCATGTTTCCTTTCTCAGATTTTTTTTCCTTGTAGATACGATTTTTCTTGCACAATGATAAGTGTGGAAATATGTATACATATATTCGATTTGTCAAGTATTTTAACATAATTAACATGTAGTGGATATCCTGCCATCTAGGGGAGGGGTGGGGACTAAGGGGGGAAAATTTGTAATGCAAAGCTTTGTAAGAGTTAATGTTGAAGAATTACCCATACATATGTTTTGCAAATAAAAAGATTTAATAAAGAAAAAAATATTCAAAAAAAAAGAAAGATGCAAAGACCTAATTTTTCAATACTGAAATTTTACTGCTGCTGTTATCTAATGCTGTGACATGGAACCTACTGCCTCTGATGAATTAAAGATCAGTATCACACAAAAGGCAATGGAAAGGAGCATGGTGGATATGAGCAGGATGCAGCTTATGACCAGTGAAGAACTGCAAATTAATAAATAGCATATCAAGGAACTGTATGATTGGAAGAGAAGGAATACTGCTCCTAAAGTAACAATGAGTGAAAAGTAGAGAGCCAGAATGCTAAACTGGTATCCTTTCGATGTGCAGGAAAGCAAAGAAGGCCTCCAATTCATTGGTTGGAATCCTTTTGGTGAACTTTTGGGAGAACATAAACAAAAATCACACAGAGTGGGTAGATGTGGATGCATTGTTAGAAGAAACTTCCAAGTTGGGATCACAGATCTATGGGAGTACTTGAGAGTGAGTTATATTAGCCCTTGTGGTCCCTTATACATTAACAAAGTGGATTTCAGTGTTGTTAAGTGATTTGCCCAAAGTGAATCAGATCGTGAATGGCACAGTTGGAAATGTCCCTTATACCTATCAGAGTGACATATTTAGAAAGTGTGCACTTAATTGTTATTCTCATTTTACATTAAGAAGCTATAACTTTGAGAAATAATGTGATTTTTTTTTCAAGGCTACATAGTATCATTAAATTCAAAGTTGAGACTCCACAACACTTAATCTGCAATTTCTACCTTTTCTCTTCCCCTAGAAGCAGAGGGTTAGGTTAAAGATGAATTTGTCAAAAAGAGTTAGTGGTCTCCAATGACTATTTATCCAAAGCTGGGGATTGGGTAGAGGAGCTAAAAGAGATGTCTGGAATCCATGTTAATGCTGAATCAACAAGAAGATAATTATATCGTTGCATAAACCTCCCACCACCCCCCAACCCACCCTCCCAAAAAACAAATATTTCCACACAAATCAATGAAACAACCAATTATAATAAATGGGAATTTGATTGTCACATTATAAAGTTCAGCTTCAGAGGCAACTATACACCCTTGGCTTTCTTGAATGATAGGGCTATCTTAAGGTGTAATCAGGCCAACTACAGCTCACTTAGAAGCCATTGTTTCAGATGGAATAGGAGGGAGGGAGATTTAGAGGAGGGGGCAGGGCAGGGTGTCCCAAACAGAAAATGACCTGCACCTTCTCTGGCCTTCACTCTACTTCTGCATGAAGTCTAACTCCTAGTAACTTCAGCACTAAATAGATCCCAAATTCAAAGCTAAATACAGCTGGTGCCTTTCTCTAGGATGAGCTTTTCATTCAATATAATAAAACTCTTTAAATACTACTTCTCCCCCAGCCCCTGGCCAAAAAAGCATTTATTTGGGAAAATGCACAGAAACTGGTTTTTCCACTTATAAACCAAAAACACTTTGATTAGTGATTGAGCCTTAAGGAAATTTGCACTGTTGTTTCATAGGCTTTTTCTAATCATGATTAGATAGATAGATATTGATAGAGCTTTATATCCACTCTCATCTAGCAAAGTCTAGCTAGTCTTTTGGAATACAAGGCAAAACACATTTTAATTGGTTTTCAATGTGATATAGTCTAACAGACATTTATTTATTGTTGTCTCTGTGATTCAGTTGTGCCCGATTCTTTGAGACCCCATGGATCATACTGACCATGGGTTTTTCTTGGCAAAGACACTAGAGTGCTTCATCATTTTCTTCTCCAAAGAATCTAATGGACCCTTTCTTCAGGTAATCTGAAATTAAGTGACTTGCACAGGATCACAGAGCTAGGATGTGTCTGAAGATGGAGTTGAACTCAGATCTTACCTGCTCCAGGCCTAGTGCTGTAACCATACGGCAACTAATTGCTTCCAACATTTATTTATCCTGACAGTAAAGAATAAAATGATTATACAGAAGTTTAGAGAGGCCTTGGTATCAGGTACATTTTTTATAAATTGAAATTTTTATATAAAAGCAAATGAAATAATCAAAAGAAAGAGAAATGAGACTGAGAGGGATACCACAGAGAACTTTATTTGGAAGAGGTTAAAAAGGATCTCTGAATTCTGGGAAGATGGGAGCAGAATGAAGAAGAGTCAGCTCATACTAATTGGAAAAAGCTGGTTGTTAAATTTTTACTGTGAGCATTTATGCCTTGGAAATCAGAACAATTTAGACCTTGATTTATTGTTTTATTAATGGCTTAGGCTTAAGAAAGTGATAGAGAAAATGTTTATAATGAGGATGAACCTCAGATATGAGATATGATATTTCCACATTGTTCTGCAGAATAGTTGGATCAGTTCACAACTCCACCAACAATGTATTAAAGTCCCAGTTTTCCTTCATCCCTTCCAACAGACTCAATAATTTATTTTTGTAAGATTTTAGTTCAAATTTTTTTCTCCCTCTATTATTTCCTTCATCTCCAAGACAGCAAACAATCTGATATAGAGTATCAGATAATTCAAAGCAAGATTTGGTTTTATTGCTGTTGATGGGCTTCAAGGATATGTGATCTCATAATGTGGAAATACCTACCATAAATTTAGATTGCACCTCCTCTATAACTTTCAGAGTGTCCATGGCGGAAAAATTCATCACCAACTAGGATCAACTGGTAGAGATAGGTAGTACTGGACCTGGAATCTGGAAAACCTGAATTCAGATCTCAAATATTTTCTGACTGAATATTCCTGGACAAGTCAATTAACCTCTATTTGCTATCAAGGTAGCTAGGTGACTCAGTGCATAGGGCACCAGGCCTAGAATCAGAAATTTATGAATTCAAATCCAACCTCAGAAACTCCCTAGCTTCTGGACAAGTCACTTAACTCTGCCTCAATTTCCTCATCTGTAAAATTAACTGGAGAAGGAAATGGCAAACTACTCCAATATCTTTGCCAAGAAAACCCCAAATGGAGCCAAGAAGAATTAGACATGACTAAACAACGTGGCCAACAGAGTGGAGAGCTCTCTGAACTTAACTCGGCAGACCCTAGCAACAAGCTTCTCTTTTATCATCTGGACTAATCTGATGACCTTTCCTCAATCCTCATTCTGATTGATTTCAGCTGAAGCATTTGATGTTATTAACTGTTCTACTTAGCTAGCATTTCCTAGCTAATATTTATATAGCCTTTTAGGGTTTAAAAAGGGGTTTTCATACACTAGTTTAAGTCTCATAACAACCCTGGGTCATAGATCATAGTCTTCTTCATTTTCTTTATTCCTATTTTACTAATTATTCTTATTTTACTGATGAGGAAACTGAGGCACAGAGAGGTCAAGCAACTAGACTGGAATTACTCAGCTAGGGAGTGTCTAAGACAGGATTCAAACTCACTTCTTCCACTGCACTACTTATGCCTTTCCACTCTAGGTTTTCCTAACATTGCTTTTTCCAGGGTCTCCTGCTACCTGACTAACTGTTCTTTTTCTGGGCCATCATCTTTGCTCCACTCCCTTTTGTAGATATGCCTTCCATTTCACTCCTCTCCCCCAAGGGATTTCTTTTCTTCCCTCTCTATACTTTTAGTGATCTCATCAGGTTCCTTTAGGTCACCAATTTCCTTTAGGCTTACATCTCCCAGATTTAAGTATCCAGCCAGTCTCTCTCCTGAGCTCAGGTCTCACCCCAACAACTGCCATCACACACCTCGCCATAGGCATGTCCAATTCAACATGTCCAAAACAAAATGGATTTTCTTTCCCCCAAATTCATCCCTCTTCCTAACTTCTTTAGTCATCACTGTCCTTCTATTACCCATGATGGTGACGTGAACATCATCCTCAACTCATCACTGTCCTACATCTCTCACATCCCATCTGTTGCCAAGTCTTGCTGATTCTGCCTCCATAATACATCTCCCATCCATCCCCTTCTCTCCATTCATATAGTCACCCCCTATAGTTTAATCCTTTATTGTGTCTTCTTGAACTGTTACAAGCCTCTGCTCATTGGTCTTCCTTCCTCCACAAAGCAACAAAATTAATGTTCCTGGAGCACTGGTCTATCCACATTACTCCATTGCTCAGGAAGCTTTAAAAAAAAGCCCCTTCATGTCTCTAGGATAAAATAAACACTCCTGTATTTGGCTTTTAATATTGTCCTCCTCAGGCTGAGACCATCTTACCTTCTTGGATGATTTACTCTTTTTTTCACTTTGTACACTCTGTAATCTAGCCAAACTGACCTGTTTTCTTTTCATTGCATCTGACACTCCATCTCCAACTTCCACGAATTTATTTACACAAACTGCTCCACCTTCCTGGCCTGAAATGGACTCTCCTCACCCTGCCTCTATCCCTAGATTTCTTAAAAATTAGCCCTCATCACCATCAATTCCTTCCTTGATTATTTTTCCAACCCCCAAGCTGCTTTGTACCCACAGGATATTATTTTATATCTACTTTGTGTTTATTTTATACAAGTATTTTGTTTCCTCCTGATACAATGTCTGCTCCTTTTTTCATTTTTGTTTTGCAAGGTCTAGCACAGTGCTTGTGAATTGAATTGAATTGTACTATATCCAAAGCCTTCCAGCTTGGAAAAATCTAGGGGAACTTGGGCTCCTCTCAACTCACTTTCAAGACTCCCTTCAGTGTCATCTCCAAACTGTAAGGAAACCTGCAAAATGAATGACAAAATATTTACTCATTCTGAATTAGGAATCATTGTCCAGTGGGTAGGAACAATCCCCTCTTAAACACTGTTTGGCCATCTCAGCTAGAGGAAGCCCAATGTTATTTTCCAATCATGTGATTGAAGACCTTCTCTATGAACAATCCATTCACTCAAAAGGAACAAAATGCTGAGAGAGGAGGGATAGATCTGAGCTGTCAAAAGACAGTCCCAACACTCCCAAGTGAAGCTAGAATCAGACTAAAATGTCATTGGGAAATATTTAACAAAGTAAATAAAAATATAACAAAACATAGATAACATTACATTTTTAAACAAAGTCAGCATGCTGCTCTCAGGTATCCTTTTGTACAGATTTATGGCTTTGTTTCTATTTGAGTTTGACAACCTTGGTTTAGATAATTTCAAATCCTTCTTTTGAAACATTAAAATCTGGATTTTTTTTAGCTAAAGAAATAGGAGTAATTTCATAGATTGAAAAAATGTTAAATTAGAAGAGGGTATTTCAATGCTTTGCTTTCACAAGGGATATTCTCTCACTGCATCCGGGGCCATCTCCAGTCATCCTGATCTCTATCTTGCCACCCGACCCTGATGGTTGTGGAGGAGAGAGTAAGGCTGGTGACTTTGCACAGCCTTCCCTCACTTAAATCCAATTTACTTGCATGTCATGGCATCACCCCACTGATATCATGGTCCTCTTTGAGAATGAAGGACAAACAATAACAACAATTAGAGGGAGCAAAAAACAGATAATTTCATATCCTTAAATACATATAAAAATGCATACTTACATTTTTATAATTTTTTAAAGTTCCTGTTCCTGAAAAGTAAAGGTTAGGAGACAGAATGAACACTGGATCTGGATTATTCTGAACTTAGAAGATCTGAGTTCAAATCTCAAAGTTTAACCTTCCTGAGACTCAGTTTCCACACCTGTAAAAATGATACTTTATTATCAAATTTCTCTCACAAGGGTATATAAAGAATATGCATACACATTTCATATATCTATATATAAATATATAAAAAAGAAACTGTTCTCAAAAGAAATACAAACTAGTAACAACCATGAAAGAATGTTCTGAATCACTATAGATAAGAGAAATATAAATTAAAACAATCTTGATATTTCCCTTTATACCCAGCAAATTGACAAAGATGACAACAGTTGAAAATAATCAATGTTGGAGGATTTGTGAGAAGATGGGCACACTAGCAAATTGTTGGCAGAGGTGTGAATCAATATAACTATTTTGGAAAGCAATTTGGGATTATGCAAATAAAATGGATAGAATTTCCATATTCTTTTAATTCAGAGAGTCTACTCTTACACTTATACCTCAAGGAAGCCATCGGTAAAAAGAAAATCCCCAAGAATACCAAAATATTTATAGCAGCACTTTTTATGTGATAACAGAAACTTGGAAACAAAATGGATGCTCAACTTTTGAAAAGTAGCTAAGCAAGTTATGGTATGTGAATGTAATGAAATATTACTGTGTTGTTAGAAATGATAAATGTGATAAATACCAAAAAGGACAAAAAGATCATCCAACTGAACTGATTCAATGTAAAGTAAGCAGGAACAAAAACAATATATACAATGAGCACAATAATGTAAACAGAAAAAACAACCACACACAAATGAATGCTGTAAAATCATAAAGAATAAGCTTAGCCCCAGAGAAAAGAAATGAAAAAGACACCCCACCTTAATTCTCTGAAGATTTGAAAAGCCCACAAATGTGATTTATTGCACATATTTTCAAACTTTTTTCAATGTATACATCAGTTTTGCTCTCCTTCCCCTTTCACCTCCCTTTTTTGGCTATAAAGAAATATTTGTTATATGGGATGGCTCTTTGGAGGGGGGTGAGGGAGGAGCACTATGGAAAAAATTGTTAATGCTGTAAAAAAAAACAATAAAAAATTTTAGTTAAAAAAAAAGAATTAAATGTGGTCTCAGACACAACACTTCCTAGCTGTGTGACCCTGGGCAAGTCACTTCACCCCAATTGCCTCAGCAAAAAAAAAGAATTAAGTTGAACCTCAGTGCTATGATGTCCCAGAAGCTTCGATTCATGGGTCTGCTCTCAGTGTCCCAGGTCCCCTGCATTTAATAGTCTCTTCAAGCACCTTAAGATCTTGTTTTACATTTTTAAAATATTGTACAGGGTTACCTCTTAAGGTAGAGAAGGGAAGAGACAGAGACAGAGATAAAAGGTAGAAGCAAAAGGAGAAGGGAAAATGAAGAAAAAGGGAGGAGTGCTTGGGCTTGAAACTAGGATAAAGAACAAACAGAAGCTAGTAGAAACTAGCCCATTATGTTAAATTAGGAAAAATATGTACTACCTAACTATACTGTGTACCTGTGATATGCCTATCAGGGCTTCTTAAACTTTTTCCACTCATGGCTCCTTTTCACCCGAGAAATTTTTACATGACCCCAGGAATATAAGTATATAAAATAAATACACAAATCAAACATTTACTGTTAATAAATCATAATTTCACAATCCCCACATTCAGTTACATTATCCTTTATGGGATAGCAACCCACAGTTTAAGAAGTTTTTATACAGTTTATACCCTGGAATACAATATAATAGTAAAGTAAATATTTATTTTAAATAGTAGGCTTAGTTCAGGAGCAAGTTTTAAGGCCAAGATGAATAGTAATGATGACAATAATAATAAGTATGTATATAATGCTTGAGTTGCAAAATGCTTTAAATGTATTATTTAATAATAACTCTGAAGTAGGTGCTATTATTTCCTTCATTTATGGATAGGGAAACTAAAGGACAAAGAAGGTAAGTGATTTGCCCAGCATCACATAGCTAGGAAATATCATTGCTAGAATTCAACTTCATATTCTCCTAACTTTAAGCCCAATGGTCTTCAAACTTTGTCTTTCTGTCAAATTAATTACAATGCTGTAAAAATAAGCGAAGTCATTATGGAGACAGTGGTAAGAGAAAGAGTACTGGATTAAGAACCAGCATGAGCTGGATTAAAATTTCAGTTTTGAAACATTCTAGCTATATGACCTTGGGCAAATGACTGGTGCTTTCCAGGTTCCTGTTTCCACACCTACAAAATCAGCAGGTTGGACTAGATGATGTCTCAGGTTCCTTGCAGCTATCACCTTCTTTTTCCTCCCTACTTTTCTTCTTTATAGAGAATATTCTTCTCTGTTTTGTATTCATCCCAGCTATGGAAAGGGGAAAAAAAAAAGGATCTGGACTAGGATTATAACTTTTCTTTCCTTGGAGTCTCCTCAATCAAGAGATCATGTTCATTTGCATCCTTTATCCTCTTAATAAAGAACAGTATTGTTTTTCTCCCTGACTTTTTTCTAGGTACAGAAATCTGGAATCTATCCAACATTTTGGCTTCAGTTCAAATAACATTCTTTTTCTTTCCCACCTCCTTTTCCATCCTTTCCTGACTCTACCAATTGACATGATGTACCTACATCAACCCTGTCTCCCTTTGTTTCACGTACACAGCCAGAGTTATTTCCTTTAGCCTACTTTCTGTATTTCTTTTTCAGTCTCTCTTTTTAAAGCTAATGTCAGCTATTTCTTTAAAAAAAAATTCATTTTATCATTAAATTTTATTTTACTATCACTTCTGTATTCTTTCCCTCACCTCCTTTTCATTGATAAAGGAAGACAATAAATTATTTCAATTTAATCCCACTGTTGTCTCTTTCTTTCTTGTGTATCTCATTTCCTAAAGTGTATCGTTAGCAGGAAAAACACACCACAAATTTAATATATCGTTTTTAGTGCTTTGTGCACTTTGATTTTTCTATTTCTTGCTTCTTATCACTGAAGTTAATTTGATCTGGTGCCTACAATTCTTTCCAAGATTTCTCCAGTCTCTGCTGTTCCTTCCCTTGAAGCCATATACTCACATACAATACTTATTTGGGGATATTCTTTTTCTAGGCTCAGCACAGTGGCAATAAATTTCTCATCTTTTCAGAAATGTCTTTCCCTACCTAAATTCTCATTAAAATATCAGTAGAGCAGGACATAAGGGAGGAATGAAGTATTTTTAAATGATTGTGCATATTAATTTAAGCACCTTTTATTTCACTGATGTGAATATTGTCTCTATTGATGAAAAAGCACCATTTCTCTTGTCCTTGTTAGACTCTTTCTTTAGCAATATAGACATGGTCTGATTAATATGGAAATATGTTTTACATGATTGCACATATGTAACCTATATCAAATGGCTTACTATTTTAGGGAGGGGGAAAGGAAGGAGGGAAAGGGAAAAAATTTTGTACTCAAAAAATTTTTATAATGAATGTCAAAAATTATCTTTATATATAATTGGAAAATGCTAGTAAATATTATATATGAATACTATTTTATATGATTATTAATACTATTATATATACACATATATAACTATTCTACATATACACACACACATGACCACACAAATACACAGAAGACACTGAAAGCTAAATAATGTCCAAATGGAAGCAACCAATTATCATGAAGGGTCTTTAGTTCATATCATAGGAAGATATCCCTCTGGGGAATATGAAAAGGAAACTCTTCCAGAGGTAAAGACTATAGGAAGAGAAGGCCAGATTTATTGAAATGGAGAATAGACAGATTTATAGCGGAGCATAAGATGTTTCCTCATCATAGAACATTATGATCTTTTTTTTTCTCTTCTTTATTTTTATTTTTATTTTTTTATTTTTTTATTAATACTTTTTATTTGCAAAACATATGTATGGGTAATTCCTAAACATTAACCCTTACAAAGCTTTCTGTTGCAAATTTTTCCCCCCTACTCTCCACCCCTCCCCTAGATAGCAGGATATCCACTACATGATAATTAGAACATTATGATCTTTCCCCCATTTCCTGAGAGTATTAGAGAAGGGTATGACCATTAGAATGAATTCCAATTCCTTCTTTCATTCATTATTTCAATAATTATTTTTATTTGCCTCTATTATATTCATAGAGAGGCTATCAAGGTAGATAGGGGGATGGATTTGGAGTCAAGGACGTCTCTCTTTGACTTCTAATCCTGACACATATACTAGCAATGTGATCATGGACAAATCAAAACCTCCATATAATTATAACAATAATTAATAATATTTAATAATAATAGCTAGCATTTATAGTGTTACAAAATCAAAATTCTCTTAAGACTATAAGTTATGGGTGAATTGCTGATATGCATTGATGTGAAGGTAGTTTCTTTACATAGATCAAATCATAAGTCCAAAATGATTTTAAAATCATTTTTTGTCTTAAATAATTTTCTCAATTATATGTAAAGACAATTTTAATTTTCATTAAAAACTATTTTTAAAAAAATTATCTAGAATATGAATAGTTTTAAACTTTGTCCTTGTGTTCATCACATAGTAGACACTTGTTGAATTGAATTGAATCTACCTAATTCTGCATTAGATGCTACAAAGAGATACAAAAACTGTGAGGGAGGGCAGGGAAGAGACAAGATAGGCTTTTTAGGAGCGGGCATACTATATGTTCATAAGCTCATGAAGAAAAAGGGGTACAGAGGACAGAAGAGTCAACAAGGAAATCTTTCTTGCTAGAGCAGCTAGTTCCCATTTTGAAGTACATGAACTCACTGATGCATGCATAGCAGGTACAAGCTGAGTCCTACTCCCATAGAGATGGGCACATTCTCCAGCCCTGAGGGATGAAATGAGAGATAGAAAATAATACCATTTGCACAAGAGAGTGCCACTGTTTTCCTGTTTCCCATGATATCAAAGAGGATTGGTGACTGGATAAGGAAGAACATATCATCCATTTTAGTAAACCCTGATCAATATGCTATACTACTTTCCACAATGAACGTTCCAAAATTTATCTTTCTTCCAGTTTCCCTTGGCACTCCTCCTTCCATTCTATCGGCTGAGGGCCTCCCTTCATACTTAACCAAAAAATATTGAGGCCATTCTCTGAAAGCTCCCTCTTCTTCCCTCACAACATTCGGATATTCTCTCCCTCCTTTGCTGTTATTGTTGTTGTTGGTGTTGGTTTTTCTCAAAGAGGACCAACGCCTGTCTTCCATGAAGAGGTGGTCCTTCTCTATACCAAAGCAAACCCCTCTATCTGCTCCTTGATCCTTTCTCCTCTTATCATTTCCCGCAGATTGTCCTATCATCCTCATCCCTTCCTAATTCTCAAACTCCTTCTCTTTACTGGCTCCAAACTGCTGCCATAAACACACTCATGTCTCCCCTATACTTAAAAAAAAACAGTTTTTGACTCTTACTATCTACTGTCTTTACTATTCTTCAAAAGAACCAATCCATTATTCATTTGACCTGAATTTTATTAAAGTTCTTTTATAGAGATTTTCCCAAGAACATTAACATATGGGTAGAGGGGAACAAACTTTGAAGGAAAAGCCTAATTCGTTCCGTTTGAGGGATGAAGTTACACACACACACTCCCAGAATGGCCTAAGTTTTTCTGAGTAATTATGATAATAACTAATAATATTTAATAATAATAACTAACACATATAGTGTTACAAGATTTGCAATATGCTTTACTTTTATTTTTTTAATTCAATCCTCACAACAGCCCTAAAGGATAGGTGCTATTATTATCCCCATTTTACAGGTAGTTAGTGCGTGTCAGAGGCAGGACTTGAACTCAGATCTGTTTTTAACTTTGGAATCCATTGTCCAAGTTCAAACCCCACTCTATTCCTGAGCCACCTGTATCTAAGTACTAAGCAAGAGCTCTCTTCCTAGGAGGGAATCCTCTTAAGGTCTGGCTAATGCTTGAAAAGATATGTGATTTTACTAGTGGAGGCACTCTTTTATAGTTAAAATGGAGAATGGATAAATTAAAAGGTCATGTGAATTGCTCAGTGCCTTCATTTGCATGAGAACACTGGCCTGACACCTAACCTCTGTGAAAGGGCTTTCCAGGCCAAAAAAGTGGTTTGGCAACTAAGAAGCTAATCCTCACTATGACTCATTCTTGCTTTCAGGAAAATCAAGAATCCAAGAGAATAAATGTTAGAAAGTTTGGAACCTTTGATCATGAGAAATGAATGAGAATCACCCCCATCATCCCTTTAGAGGTGATCTACCAAGATCACAAGCACACCCCTTTAAGGAATTTTGTGAGTAATAAACAAAGATAAATAATGAATTATACTTTCTTGTTTCTGAAGCTATCTACTAGGCAGAGACTTTAAGACTTAGGATTTGCAGTCTTTTCTCTGAAAGCCAGAAGGTAGGGGGTCCTCAAGCACTAGCCTGGCCAGCAGCAACTTCAGCACAGAAATATTTAGATTGGTTGGAAAAATCTCCATTCTGAAATAATCACCCCCCTCAGTTTTTGCCCACCTAAGCTGAAATATGTGACTAACCTGGGCAAATGCTACACCAAGTTTTACTGCTGGCATGGAGCCCAGAGCTAAATGCCAGTTCAGGATGTACTCAGTGCTCCCAATCATCATCAAAAACCCAAATAAAACAGGTTAAAAATCCATGTTGCCAAAAGTTCAAAGCATGGACAGGACTTAGAGTGTGGTTATTACCTCTATTTTTTTTTTTTTTTAACCCCAGCACAATCAAGTTGAGATTTCAGCTAGGAGGTATTAAGCTGGGTCTGTAATCAAGAAGACTCCTCTTTCTAAATTTAAATATGGGCAAGTCACTTAACCCAGTTTGCCTCAATTCCCTTATCTGTAAATGAATTGGAGAAGGAAATAGATAACTACTCCAGGATCTTTGTCAAGAAAACCCCAAATGAGGTCTTGAAGAGTTGGATACAACTGAACAGTAACTACTACTTACCAAGATACTCTTATTGGTGAATTGATTTTGTATGCACAATCATTTAGAAGCAATTATAACTATATAAGTAAGGATGCATAATATTATAAAGTATCAGACTAAAGATCTGGTGAGAGTCTCAGTCCTGCCATTAATGTGTGAGCTTGGCTACCTCAATCTCTCTGAACCTCAGTTTCTTCATCTATAAAATGTGGAAAGATAGATCTGCCCTGAGTACTTCTCAAAGTAATTGTGAGGAACAAATGAGATGATATTTGTGAAATCTGTCAAGCTCAATAAAAATGGACCAGCACTTGTTAAACCTTTGTTTGAAACCTACCTGTGATATTTACTAGCTGTGTGACTAAAGGCAAGTTAATGGATGTCTCAGGGCCTCAGTTTCCCATCTATGAAAAGACTGGGTGATTTCTAAGGAACCTAACTCTAAATCCTGTGATACTGAAATTAGCATAGCTGGAAAGTGTTAATTCAATGACGTCTACACTGGGAGAAAGGCACAATGAGCCATTATTCACAGTACTTTTCACTGAGATAAGGAACTATTTTGTGTTTGACTTTGTAACTCAGGGAAGGGTTTTGCTTAACTCCGTAAACAAAGCTTGTGAAGGAACTGCTTCTATCCCACATTAGTTCTAGAATTTTTGCAACTGCTTTATGGAGAATCTGAGCTTAAATTCAACCTGTTTGCTGAAATGTTTTCCCAGTTAAACTTGAAATCAAGTGGGCAGTAACACTTGTATCCTGGCTGCCATCAATCAACAAATATTTATTGAAGGTCTGCCATGTAGGAGCCACTGTGCCACAGGGCTAGAGATTGGAAGATTACAACATCCCAGATAGAATTCCAAGGAATTGTAGAGGTCATATAATTCTCCCCTTTCATTTTACAGGTGAGAAAACTATGGCTGAAAGAGTTCAAATGACTTGCTCAAAGGTCATACAGATATAAATGGTAGAGTTGGAGGGCAAAAATTCTGAGAGTGAACTAACCATGGACCCACCACTATAAAAGCAATGACTGACATTCAGAGAGAACTTTAAGGTGTACAGTATGTTTTACTTGTCTTATCTCATTTGATCCTATTCTGTACCAAGTACTTCCAGTTCCCACACTAGACCAGCCCCACCTCATTGCTGGACATAAATGACTTAGTCATAGGACCATAGAAGGACACTTAGAGGCACTTTTGTCCAACCCATTCATTTTGGAAGAAAAATGAAAGTTTCAGAGAGATTAACCACCCCAAAAGTAAATTGCAGAACCAGGATTTAAAACCAGGACCTTTGAGTCCAAATCAGATACTGTTTCTACAGTACCATGCAGTCCTTGATCTTCTAATAAACTGTCTCCCAAACTGAAAGTCTATGGAGCCATTGTGCTGACCTCATTGTTGAATGCCTGTGAAACCTGGTCAGTTTACCAGCATCATGATAGAAAATTGAAGCACTTCCATTTGAATTGTCTTAGGAAGATTCTAAAGATCACATGACAAGATAAAGTACTGAAAGGCCCTTTTTCAAGCTAAACTGCCAAACATTCAAACTCTACTGAAGGGAATATAACTATGAGAGGCTGGTCATTCATTTGAATGCCAAATCTATATTTGCCTAAAAGACTATTTTATAGAGAACTTGTACAAGGCAATGCTCAGATGGAGGTCAGAAGAAGCAAAATAAATATACTCTCAGGGACTCTCTGAGTAACTTTGGTATCAATTGCTTTTAGTTGATATAGTTCTAGAAATGCTAATAATAATCTAGAAATGCAATAAGACAAGAGAAAAATTTAAAAAAATAAACATAAAGAGGCTAAAATTATTCCTATTTGTTGATGAGATAGTAAATTATTTAAAATATCCTAGAGAATCAGTAAAACTAATTGAGACAATAATTACAGCAAAGTTTTGAACCACAACATAAACCTATAGAATTTCTATTTAATAATAACAAAATCTTAAAGGTAAAAATAAAAATGGAAATCCCATTCCAAATGGTTACAAGGTGCATAAAATATTTGGGGATGAATCTATCAAAGCATTCAAATACTAGTATAGATTCAATTACAAAGTGTTCTTTAAATTTAAAAAAAAAAACAACCTAAAATAGTTGGAAGAATATTTAGTGCTCATGCCAAGACAATAAAAATGATATTACCAAAGTTAATTTACACTTATGCTATAACAATCAAACTATTAAAGGGTTTACAGAACTTAATAAAATAAAAACAGACCTCGTTTGGAGAAACAAAAAAAAAAATCTATATTCTCAAGGGAAATAATGAAAAAAGGTAAGAATAAAGAAGGAAAAGCCTTTCCAGACCTCAAACTATATTATGAAACAATAGTTATTAAAAATCATTTGGTATTAGTAAAAAAAAAATAGAGACAGAGAAATAGATCAATAGAACATACTAGACAAGAGAGAAATGTAGCTCAATAATCTATGTTCAAGAAACCCCAAAACTAATTACTTAGGAAAGAACTCCTTATTTGATTAAAAAAAAAAAAACTATTGGGAAAATTGGAAAGCAGAGTAGCAGAAATGAAACAGACCAATATTTTATACCACTTTCTATAATAAAATCAAAATGGATTTGTAACCCTTATATTAAAGATCATATTATAGAAAAATAGAAGAGAAGCAGATCATATGTATTGGTAGAAAATGTGTTCTTTTTTCTTAAAAAAATTATTTTTTAGAAAGCATTTTATTTTTTCCAATTACATGTAAAGATAATTTTTAACATTCTTTTAAATAAAATTTTGAGTTCCAAATTTTCTCCCCTAGCTCCTTCTCTTCTCCCTTCCTAAGATAAGCAATTTAATATAGGTTATATATGTGTAATCATGTAAAACCTATTTTCATATTAATCATGCTATGAAAGAAGAAACAATTTGCAAAACAATTATAATTTGTAAAAGGAAGATAACACAAAAAAGCAAGGTGAAATAGTATGCTTCAATATGCATTAAAACTCCATCAGCTTTTCTCTGCATGTGAGTGCATAGAAAACATAGTCTTAACCAAACAAGGGATAGAGGAAATTGTAAAAGATAAAATCAATCATTTCAATTATACAAAGTTGAAAATCTTTTGCACAAAGTTACTGCATATAGGATAAGAAGGAGAATGCTTAAATGGAAGAAGTAACCTTTATATCAAATTTCTCAGAGTTTGGTATACAAGAAATATAGACAACTAAAGAATATGTGTGTTTACATACATATGTATGCATGTGTGTATATATGTATGTATATAAACAAAAGCCAAAAATATGAATAAATTCTCAAAAAGATTACAAGAAAGCCCCAAATCACTTAATAAGAAAAACACAAATCAAAACAGCCCTCAGGTTTCATTTCATACTCACCAAACTGATAGTGATGACAAAAGATAGAAATAATCATTCTCTGAAGGGTTGTGAAAAGATAATTATATTAGTACATTGTTGGTGGAACTGTTGAAGTACAACCATTTTCTTTTTTTTTTTTAATTTTATTTTTTTTAATTTTATTTGCATAACATATGTGTGGGTAATTCTTCAACAATAACCCTTACATAGCTTTCCGTTACAAATTTTTCCCCCAACTCCCCACCCCTCCCCTAGATGGCAGGATATCCACTACATGTTAATTATGTTAAAATATTGGCAAATCGAATATATGTATACATATTTCCAAACTTGTCATTGTTGTGCAAGAAAAATCTTGTCTACACAAACGATATATCAGATAAAGGAAACACAATGTAAGCAAACATCAATCAAGGAGTATGAGAATGATATGTTGTGGTCCACATTTCACATCCCTCTCTCTGGGTGTATATGGCTTTCTTCAGTGAACAATTGGAGGTGGTTTGAAACATTTCATTGTTGAAGAGAGCCATGTCCATCAGAATTGATCGTCATATAGTACTGTTGTTGCCGTGTATAATGATCTCCTGGTTCTGCTCATTTCACTCAGCATCAGTTCATGTAAGTCTCTCCAGGCCTCTCTGAAATCATCTTGCTGGTCATTTCTTACAGAACAATAATATTCCATAATATTCATATACCATAATTTATTCAGCCATTCTCCAATTGAAGGGCATCTATTCAGTTTCCAGTTCCTAGCCACTACAAAAAGGGCTGCCACAAACATTCTTGCACATGTGGGGCCTTTTCCTTCCTTTATGATTTCTTTGGGATATAAGCCCAATAGAAATGCTGCTGGGTCAAAGGGTATGCACAGTTTGATAACTTTTTGAGCATAGCTCCAAATTGTTCTCCAGAATGGCTGTATCCGTTCACAGCTCCACCAACAATGCATCAGTGTCCCAGCTCTCCCACATCCCCTCCAACATTCATCATTAACTTTTCCTGTCATTTTAGCCAATCTGACAGGTGTGAAGTGGTATCTCAGGGTTGTCTTGATTTGCATTTCTCTGATCAATAGTGATTTGGAGCACCTTTTCATATGACTATAAATAGTTTTAATTTCATCTTCTGAAAATTGTCTGTTCATATCCTTTGACCATTTATTGATTGGAGAATGGCTTGAATTTTTATAAATATGAGACAATTCTCTATATATTTTAGAGATGAGACCTTTATCAGAACCCTTAAATGTAAAGATGATTTCCCAATTTATTGCTTCCCTCCTAATCTTGTCTGCATTGATTTTGTTTGTACAAAAACTTTTTAACTTAATATAGTCAAAGTTATCTATCTGGTTTTCAATTAAGAGTTCCAGTTCTTTTTTGGACATAAATTTATTCCATCTCCATAGTACAACCATTTTCAAAAATAATTTGGAATCATACATATAAAGTGACTAAAATATCCATAAGTATGATCTAGACATTCTCAGCACTAGATATATACCCATGAAGGTCCAATGATAAGTAAAAAGTCATTACTTATATCTAAATATTTATAGCAGCACTTTTTATGATGGCGAAAAACTGGAAACAAACTATAAAACCATCTACTGATGAATGACTAAACAAGTTATGGTAACATGAATGCAATGGAATATCACTGTGTTGTAAAAAAAAAGTTGAATACAATGAAAAGATGAATACGATGGAAAGACATGCATAAACTGACTCAAAGTAAAGTAAGCTAAGAAAATAATACATCATAATGACTACAATAATATAGGTGGAAAGAACAACCATCAAAAAACAACTGAAAATTAATATTACAGAGTTATAAAGAACAAATATAGTTCCAAAGAAAAGATATGAAAAGATACTTCCTCTATTCTTTTTCAGGGTTGAAGGTCTAGGAATATGAAACACAGCATATATTTTTAGATTTTTTTCAATGTATTGATTGGTTTTGCTGAATTTTTTCTCTTGGTCTTTTTCTTTCTTTTTTTATTAAAGCTTTTTATTTATAAAACATATGCATGGGTAATTTTTCAACAGTGATCTTTGCAAAACTTTCTGTTTCGAATTTTTCCCTTCTTCCCCCACTCCTCTCCAGATGGCAGGTAGTCCAATATATGTTAAATGTTAAAATATATGATAAATCATATATATATATATATAGTTATCTTATTGCACAAGAAAAATTGGATCTAGAAAGAAAAAAAAACCTGAGAAGGAAAACAAAATGCAAGCAAACAATAACAGAAAGTGTGAAAATGCTATGTTGTGGTTCACACTTAGATCCCACAGGGCTCTCTCTGGGTGTAGATGGCTTTCTTCATCATTGAACAATTGGAACTGGTTTAAATCATCTCATTGTTGAAGAGAACCATGTTCATCAGAATTGGTTATCATATACTCTTGTTGCCATATATAATGATCTCCTGGTTCTGCTCATTTCACTTAGCATCAGTTCATGCAAGTCTTTCCAGGCTTCTCTGAAATCATCCTGCTGGTCATTTCTTACCGAACAATAATATTCCATAAGCTTCATATATCATAATTTATTCAGCCATTCTCCAACTGATGGATATCCATTCAGCTTCTAGTTTCTAGCCACTAGAAAAAGGGCTGCCACAAACATTTTTGCACATGTGGGTCCCTTTCCTCTTTAAGATCTCTTGAGATATAAGCCCACTAGAAACACCGCTGGGTCAAAGGGTATGCAGAGTTTGATAATTTTTTGACCCATAGTTCCAAATTACTCTCCAGAATGGTTGGATCCGTTCATAGTTCTACCAATAATGTATCAGTGTCTCAGTTTTCCCACATCCCCTCCAATATTTGTCATTATCTCTTCCTGTCATATTAGCCACTCTGACAGGTGTGTAGTGGTATCTCAGAGTTGTCTTAATTTGCATTTCTCTGATCAATAGTGATTTGGAGCACCTTTTCATATGACTAGAAATAGTTTCAATTTCTTCATCTGAAAATTTTCATATCCTTTGACCATTTATCAACTGGAGAATGGCTTGAATTCTTATAAATTTGAGCTAATTCTCTATATATTTTAGAAATGAGTCCTTTATTAGAATCTTTGAATGTAAAAATATTTTCCCAGTTTATTGCTTCCTTTCTAATCTTGTCTGCACTAGTTTTGTTTGTGCAAAAACTTTTAAACTTAATATAATCAAAATTGTCTATTTTGCAATCAATAATGATCTCTAGTTCTTCTTTGGACACAATTTCCTTCCTCCTCCATAGATCTGAGAGATAAACTATCCTATGTTCTTCTAATTTGCTTATAATATCATTCTTTATGTCTAGATCATAAACCCATTTCAACCTTATCTTGGTATATGGTATTAGGTGTAAGTCATTGTTTAGTTTCTGTCACACTAATTTCCAATTTTCCCAGCAGTTTTTGTTCTTATCCCTAAAGCTGGGGTCTTTGGTTTTTCAAACACTTGATTATTATAGTCATTGACTATTTTGTCCTGTGAGCCTAACCTATTCCACTGATCAACTACTTTTATTTTTAGCCAGTACCAAATGGTTTTGATGTCTTGGTCTTTTTCTTTAAAAAAAAAATTCCTTTGTTAAATGGAATGAATCTCTAAGTACAAAAATGGAAGAAGTTTAGGCAATATAAAAACAAAGGATAACAAAATTTTTATCTTAAAGGATAAGAGAACTGAATGTGATATAAAAGCAATAGGTATCAACAAAAAATAAAGCAAATTTTAAAAAGAAAAAATTATTTTGTTTCAGTCAGAATTTTCTTCTCATGCAATATACTTTCCAGGATATTTTATGAGTATCAGGAAGATTTGTTGTTCATCACTGTCACTCAGGGCCACACCTAGCTGGTAATAATAATTTGTTGTTGTTGAGTTGCATCCAACTTTTCATGACCCCATTTGGTATTTTCTTAGTAAAGATCCTGGAGTGGCTTGTTATTTCCTTCTCCAGCTCAGGTAAACAGGGCTAAGTGACTTAACCAAGTCCATACAGCTGGTGTGTGAGGCCAGAATTGAATTCATAAAGAGGAATTTTCTATCTCCAAGCCCAGCCCTTTATCCACTCTGCCACCTGGCTATCCATTGCCACCAAACACTATTATGATAACTAGTTATAATAAGCATTATTATAATAACTAGTATTTATATAGAACTTTAAAGTTTGTTAAGCACTTTACATATAATCTTCTTTGGTGCTCAAAACATTTTATAAATGAGTAAAGTGAGGCAAACAGAGGATAATTAACTTGTCCAGACTCACCTAGCTAGGAAATATCTGAGGAAGGACTTGAAATTCAAGTCGTTTAGATTCCAGATCAAACATTCTTTCCACTATATCAACTAGCTCCTTACTATTTGGTTTAACTTCTTTATCATTTTCTTATAAAGAGGAAGATAGTTTGGAGCTATATTAAACATCATCTCACTGAAACAGATGAGGTTCTTCATATATATGAGTAATCTGAGGCCCAGATATGTTAAGTAATCTCCCAAAGTCACACAGGTAGCAAGCATCAGAGATAAGATTTACACCCAGTCCTTCTCCATAGTCAGTGTTCTTTCTGTTGTATTTTCCACTGAAATAAGTCCCCATGGGGAATTTTTTACTTATAGTCATACCAAATATGAATTATCTAATTTTGGTTATTATTTGAATAATTCAGGGAACAGTATGTGGGGATGGGGTGGGAAGGTGATGGAGGAGGAGTGAATTACCTAAATAACTATTCCCTTGGTTATACATTTCATTTTGCACATGACCATAGTCATTGGTGACCTTGGACATAAAGAATCTATTATGTATCCCACAAAATGATATCCAAACTCTTAATTTGCTTGATTAAAACAAACAAAAAACTCATGGAGCTGCTCCAGGCTGGGCTTTGGACTTTAAATGTATAATCAATTATATTTAAAATAAAAATTTGGGGGGCAGCTAGGTGGCGCAGTGGATAGAGCACCAGCCCTGAAGTCAGGAGGACCTGAGTTCAAATCTGGTCTCAGACACATAACAGCTGTGTGACCCTGGGCAAGTCACTTAACCCCAATTGCCTCAGCAAAAAGAAAATAATAATAAAATAAAAATAAAAATTTGGCATTGAACAGTAATTTTCTTATTGGAGCCCCTTCCAGCTCTCTGTTATCCTACAAATTCCAGTAGAACTGGGTCCAAATCATTGTCCTTATACTCACTACCAGTGTGACCTTGAAGAAGTCAGCTGATCTTCTGGCCCTTATTCTTCTCAATTATAAAATGAGATTTTATTATTATTGTTATATTACACATATATTAGAAGAATTAGAAATCCAAATGTAAAAATATATATATTAAACTCAGATCTGTGTGATTTTGAGATCAACTCCTTCCTCTACACTCGGCTATTCCTCATGATTACAAGTCAAAATCATTCTCTCTCTCCCAAAAGCCATTATAAAAGATTATTTGAATTATAAACCTAAGAGTAGGTAGATAGTGCAGTAGATGGAGTACTAGGCCCATAGTTATAATATATATATATATTAGATTATATGATAATTGAGGTTTCTTCTAGCTCTCTGTCCCTATGGCTGGTTGATAATTGTAGCTATCATATCAACTTTGGCTATGTATGGAAAAACATACTTTGTTTTAAATTCCCTTAAATTCTTTGAGGTAAAACTCTTTTTGTTTCATAACATAAACACTTTCAAAAATTTTATAGAATTGATTTGAATTCTGCTATATACCAGCCTTTAAAGATATTTAGTATTAGTGCTCTCTTTTCAGTGATTGTTGCTAAGTCATCTTCAAAGACTGATGTTCACAGAGTGACACAAAAGTCACTGGGTACTTAAAGATGTCCTAGAAATGTTTAATATGTGTCTATAGTTATAAAAAATCTCACCTTATGTTTTGGGTGAGTAAATCAGTAAAATATCCAGAAATGAGTAGATATCCATCAATTGAGGAATGACTGAATAAGTTATAATACATGAAAATGAAAGAATATTATTGTTCTATAAAAAATGATGAACAGGTTGATTTTAGAAAAGCCTGCAACTGGCGCCGAATGAAGCTAGCAGAACCAGGAAAACATTGTACACAACAATAACAAAATACGTTGTGTGATGTTCAACTACGATAGACTTGGTCCTTCTCAGCAATTCAGTGATCCTAGGCAATCCCAATAAACTTTGGATGGAAAATGCTATCCTTGTCCAGAGAGAGACCTATGGAGAATGAATGTGGATCAGCACACACTATTTTCACCTTTCTTCTTCTTCTTTCTGTTTTCCCCTTTTGTTCTGATTTTTCTTTCCTAACATGACTAATATGGAAATATGTAAAAATTTATATATGTGTAATAACCTACAAAATTAAAGCAAAAAAAATTTTTAAATTAAAAAAAATCAAAGTAAAAAAGTGATATTTTTTGATCTCCCCTTATAATTTTGAACCTGTGTCAAAATCACTTCTCATCCCTACCATCCTGGGTTGGGTTTTTTGATTTCTATGTTCAGACCAAACCAAACATTTCCAGAGGAACTTCCTCTGCCAAAGTGCTCCAACTCTCCAGTTTAGAGTCTTAAGGAATTGGCTGGAGGTACTAAGATTATAAGTGACTAGCCTAGGATCATACAAACACTACATGATACTCCGGGCTCAAACTCAGATCTGTGTGATTCTGAGATCAACTCCTTCCTCTACACTCTGCTATTCCTCATGATTACAAGTCAAAATCATTCTCTCTCTCCCAAAAGCCATGATAAAAGATTATTTGAATTATAAACCTAAGAGTACGTAGATAATGCAGTAGATGGAGTACTAGGCCCATAAAGACTCATCACCTCAAGTTCAAATTTGCTCTCAGACACATACTAGTTGTGTGACCCTGATTTGCTCACTTAACCCTGTATGCCTCAGTTTCCTCCTTTGTCAAATGAGCTGGAGAAGAAATGGCAAACCACTCTAACACCTAATCAAGAAAACCCCTCAAAAAAGTCACAAAGATTGGGACATGATTGAAAATGACTAAACAACAAAAGGATAAACATGTTCATGTAATGGACCTAAATTTCTTGGACCTACAGAAATGCCTTATTTTAGGAAGACACAAATATATCTTCCATTCTGAACTCTTCTAGTACTGATATCTTTTTTACCAGCTTCATCTTTGCAAGTTCTGAGAGTAGTCTCACTTTAATGTAGACTTTCCCTGTTACCCAAAGCCCAAAAGCTATGAATATTTTCATTGATTCTGATGTGAAAACTAATAATAGTGGG
Organism: Myrmecobius fasciatus; assembly: GCA_023553655.1. Lineage (NCBI taxonomy): Eukaryota > Metazoa > Chordata > Mammalia > Dasyuromorphia > Myrmecobiidae > Myrmecobius > Myrmecobius fasciatus. Next base: position 90,628 of record JAJPUD010004859.1, read on the forward strand.
AGATTTTTTTCTTCTTCAGGGACTAGACTGAAGTAGGGACTCCCTTAACCAAACTGACTGCCTCAGGCCAAATCCTAACATCCAGCTGCCGACTTACTGGATAACCAATAAACCATAGCATTTATTGAGCTAATTAGATGAGAGGCCTGAAACCAGGAAAGATCAAACCCCAGCTAAACTTTATCATCTGCAATTAGTCCGGGAAGGGTTCAAACTGTATCACTCAGGCCACCCTCCCAGGAAGCAAAAGAAAACAACCAAACTCAAGAGGAAAAATAGGTGTTGGGAAGCTCTCTGGTGCTCTTCTTCCCTTTCTCAGCACATTACACACTCCACCCACAAAGCATTCTATCTAATCATGTTCTTCATTAGCAAATTGGCCCCATAGATACAGGGAATCCTAGCCTGGGAGTAAAGTGCTTAGGACAATGGCATAATCATTACTGGGATAACAGCTCACAAGATAAAAGAAGGATTTTCCAGGGAAGAGGAGGCAAATCAGATGGCAGCTTGGACCAGCACAAGTCACAGATGCTTCATCAAAGCACACATTATAGGGATAGGAGACAAAGGTTTTCTAAAGAAGTCCTTTCTCCCAACCCCCAGCTCCTCTGCCATTATTGCACAATTTCCACTCACCTTTAAGACTATTTGCTTTCCAAGCCAATGCACATTCTAAGCCAAAGAAAGAGAGAGAGAGAGAGAGAGAGAGAGAAGGAGAGAGAGAGACATTGGCTTCTTTCATGCAGTGGAAATTGCATTTTTCTGGGAAATAATTTGATATAGGGTGATGCTAATTCTAGAGTGCCCCAAGACTCCCTGCCAAGGGAATACTAAGGACATACTGAGGGCCATGCTGTCCCACAAACTTGTTATTTGGTCCAACAGATGCGACCAGGCTATTTGTAAAGACCAAATTGCATTATCTTGGCTCCTAGCCCAGGATTAAATTCATTGGAGGCTGAAATGACCCTATGAGTCATTTAAGGATGCAAACTCCTTTGGGAAGAATTAGAAATCCAAATGTAAAATATGCATTGCTTTAAATATATGTGTATGTATATTATATACATATGTATGTGCATATGTGCATGCATATACATATGTAAATATAAATCTATTTTTTAAATTTACTTGAGGTGACATATTACTTCAAAAAGTCAGGAAAGATCATTAACAACATGATTTCATTTTCATTTTTCGTCTGTGTGTATTTTTCAATACAGAAATATTCCAGAGTTTTTATGTTAGTTTTAAGCTATTTAGCATAGCACTGGTCAGAATTTTTAGAAGACTGGCCAGGACCTTATATGACTTCATGCCTGGATTATTCCATTAGTCTTCTAATTATTGTCTTTGCTCTGATCCAGCCAGCCAGTTAACTTTCCTAAAAAGCCTTTCCATAGAATCATCCTTTTCTTCTCCATCCACTTACCAATAACCAGTGATTTACTACATGATAACAAACTTCTCAACTTGATTGATATTCAAGGCCCTCTCTAATCAAGCTCCATCTTGCCTAACTACTTTATTTCAGTTTTCCACACAAACTTGCATTTTTCTCCCTGAAATCCAAACCCAAGATACAGTGTGGTATAGGGGAAAGTTACCTGGCAAAATGACATCATTTTGTCATAGTCAAGGTACAGAGTATACAACTGTGCCAATTAGACCAATAAGAGCTCAAAGTGCCTTACCACAAGTTAGGTACAAGTAGTCCACATGAATATTTCTAGTGGAGATGTCTCTAACTTTGTGCATCTCCTTCACAAGACTTTCCCCAATCATTTCAACTCATTCACTTCTCCACTTATTTCTGAACTCCTGTTGACTTTATCAATTAGTTATAAATTAACAAGCCTTTTTAAAGTGCATAGTATTCTGTATCAGGCAGTATGCTGGACACTAGAGATACAAAGACAAACAACAAAAATCTCTGCCCTACTAGAAACTGGAAACTGAAAGGATGCCCATCAACTGGAGAGTGGCTGAATAAATTATGGTATATGAATATTATGGAATATTATTGCTCTGTAAGAAATGACCAGCAGGACAATTTCAGAGAGGCCTGGAGAGACTTGCATGAACTGATGCTGAACGAAATGAGCAGAACCAGGAGATCATTATACACAGCAACAACAATATTACATGATGATCAATTCTGATGGACATGGCTCTCTGCAACAAAGAATTGTCTCAAACCAGTTACAATTGTTCACTGAAGAAAACCATATATACCCAGAGAGAGGTATATGAAATATGGACCACAACATAACATTTTCATGCTCTCTATTGACGTTTGCTTGCATTGTGTTTCCTTTCTCTAATTTTCTTTTTTTTTTTCTTGTAGATAGGACTTTTCTTGCACAACTTGTCAAGTATTTCAACATTATTAACACGTAGTGGACTTCCTGCCATCTAGGGGAGGGGAGGGGACTGGGGGTAAAATTTGTATTGGAAAGCTTTGTAAGGGTTAATGTTGAAGAATTACCCACACATATATTATACAAATAAAAAGCTTTAATAAAAAAAATCTCTGCCCTACATGTACAAATAATGTGCAATAGCAAGATAATTGTATAAATATGCACATGTATATTGGATTTAACATATATTTTGCCATCTAGGGGAGGGGATGGGGGGAAGGAGGGGGAAATTTGGAACACAAGGTTTTGCTGGGGTCAATGTTGAAAAAATTATCTATGTATATGTTTTGAAAATAAAAAGCTTTAATTAAAATAATAATAATAATAATGTGCAATAGAACCGCTGAGCCTTTTCATCTTCCTTGAAAAAAAGCCATCCTATGTGATCATCATCTCTTCCCCCATGAGAATGTGAAATCCTTGAGAGCAGAGTATCTTATTTTTCTATGTATATCTTCTAGGCTTAATACAGTACTTTGCATTGGTACTCATACATCATTCACTCACATATGGTAATATATGTATACATACATATACATGATATATATATGTATATATACATATACATATACACACATAACCCCATAATTTGGTAGGGGAGGGACTAGTTATTGGGAAGATCAAGTTGGCCTTGAATTGAGCTTTGGAAGGAAACTGAGGGAAGCAAAGAGTTGAAGGTGAGGAACACATTCCAAAAATGAGGGAAGATTGAAATGGAAAATCATGTGTCAGGAACAGCCAAAAAAACCAGTTTGGCCAGACTGAAGTATGCTTGAAGGGGAGGAATTATATAATAAGGCTAAAAAGGTAGGATGGTGCCAGATCATAAAGAACATAGAATGAAAAGAGTTTGTACTTGAAAACAAATTTGATCCCAAAGAAGAGCTACAAGAAGACATCTGTCCCCATTCCTTTGCAGAAGTGGGGCAAGAGAGATCCACAAGTGTGGAATGTTTCATTAAAATGTATTTTTACAGATTTTTAAAATATATTAATTGTTTTTACTGATTTTTTTCTTCTTCCTCATTATTTTTTAAAATTTAATTTATTTATTTTTGTTACAAAAAAAAAGGCTCTTTGAAAGGGGCAGGACTAGGGACATGAGGAAATTTAGGTGATATAAAAGCAAATGGTGTCAATAAAAATCTATTTTGAAAAACAAACAAGAATTCTTATTGAATCCTAAAAGTTATAGGGAATGACTAGAATTTATTGAGCACAAGGAATAACATAGTCAGACTTTTGCTTTAGGAATATCACTTTGGCAATTATGTGGAGGTGATGAGATAAGGAGACTGGTTAGGAAGATTTCAATAGTCCAATTCAGAAGCAGCAAGAGCCTCAAATAGAATGGTGGTCACATGTATGAATAATTCTTAGTGTCCACTGCTTTGCTAAAATGCCATCTTCTACATGAATTCTTTCCTAACTTCCTACTCCATCCATCCCTATCTCTCTCTCTCTCTGTGTCTCTATTTTAATAAGGCAGATCCTTCTTAGACAATATTCCAATATGTATGTATTTTGTATATACTACTGCATGCCCATGTTACTCCTGTCCCCTTCCTCCCTCCAATTCCTTCAATCCAGGGACTGTTCAGGATACCAAGAATTTAACAAAGTGTCTGACATGTAACTGATGCTTAATAAACATTGGTAGATTAAAAAAGGGATAATATAAGAGTTGTGAAGATGGAATCAATGTAGACTTGTACTGTTTTTATTTTATGTGTGTCTATATACTTACTAAACTATATATTTTTCAAGGTCAGCTACTATGTAATAATAATAGTAACAATAATTAACATTTATTTAGCTCTCAACACATACCCAACACTATATACTAAACACAAATATTATCTCATTTGAGTCTCACAACAACCCTGGGAATAGGTGCCATTATTATCCCCATTTTATAGATAAGGAAACTGAAGCAAATAGAAGTTTAAGCCACTTACCAAAAATCACACAGATAGTATCCAAGGTCAGATTTGAATTCACATCTTACTGAAGCCAGGACTCTTACCACTGGGCAGCCTCACTAACAATACTTCTTGCTTTTTCTGTTGCCTACAAGTTGCTCAGTAATCATTTGATGAGCTGGAAAACAGTTGCATAAATCGGTTGAGTGACTGAATGAATTATATCTAACAGTCAATGAAGATTTCCTCCTGTTCAATTTCTAAAGTTTTTTTTAACCCTTTATATTACTGATATTTCTGTTTAAATTAATTATATATCTCTTTCTTTATATAGTGCTCTGCAACATCTTTTATGGGAAAAAAATTTTAAAGCTCCTAACAAGTGTTTTCAAGTGTCACTCACTTTAATGGATTTCTAACAATTTTTCTTCACAAAATCTTGGGAATTGAAAGGGTCTCAAAAGTCACATTGCCTAACCAACCTTCATTATAAATCTCCTCTGTCACATGTCAGACAAATCCATTCAAAATTCCACTTGTAAACCTTCACTGACTGAGAACATTGTGCCTCAACCCCACATTAGGTGGCCTATTCCATTTTTGTTGAAGTACTATGTTGTAAAATTGAACTTTGAAGAAGTACTATATTAACCTCTAGTCTACTTCTATGCATCATATAGGTTTAGTTCTTTTCTTCAAAGCCATTCAGTATAAATCTAATTTCTCTTTCACATGATAATCCTTTAGGTTTTGAATACTGCTATAACAATCTACACATTCCAAGTGTGCCCTCCCCTCAATCTTTTTCCCCCCACAAATAAATAAGCTTCCATTCATTCAACCAATTCCTGTGTAACATAACTCAGAATCCTTTCACTTTCCTGGTTGTCTTCCTCTAGTTGTCTTAGTGTCCAAAGAGCAAATTTTTATATAAAATTCCATGAAAAGTGGACAATTATATTTTTATCTCCTTGTGAAGGAACCTTGTGAAGGTTGTGAAACTACAACCAATAAAAATGTAGATAACTAGCTGGGAAGAGTTGATGTTTCCAAAAGTATAGTATGGTATAAATTACAAAGAAGAATATAATAGCCTTTGGAGTTGTAATCCATTTCCCCGAACTGAGACTCTGATCTGAACAGGTTTAGTCTTGGGAACTTCACATCTAAATCATACTCATTGACTCTTGTGTCCCAAAACCCTTTTGTGCCCTTGGGAGTATTAGAATTTGGATCTTGCCTATGAATCTACAAAATGGGAGGTAGCCCATGGTTGGGGGAGAAATAACTAGTAGAGGAGGTTTCTGACCAACATCCTGAAAGGAAGAGGATTAATTCCTCAATGAAGCTGATTTTCTGGACCAATCAGAATCTGAAGCTGAGGACCAGAAGATAGTGGGTCGAGACATAGAGGAATAAATTCAGACCTTGCTCTTCATCAGTACTAAGTCCAGGGACAAGTCATAGTGTGACATTCTTAGAAGGAAATTTGAGTGGGGGCACAGCAAAAGAGATTGAATCGTTGAATGTTCTTAGATTGAACATGGATTCTGTCAAGGATCACAATGGAATCCTGGATGATGGCTTATAATTACTATCAATATAACACTATTTTAATATGATTTTATACTTCCCAAAGCACTTTCATGCTCATTATCTCAATAATCCTCTTATCATTATTATCATTCTGAACTTCCTAAATATTACCTTATACTTTTTATCCATGTATTTTGTATTTCTCAGGAGAATATGGTTTTCTGCTTATAGAGTCAGGAACTATTAGTTTGTTTTTCTTTGTATCCTAAGTATTTAATGTGATGCTCTACAGATTATTGTTATCGTTCAGAAATTTTTTCAGTCATATCCAACTTTTCCTGACTCCATTTCGGGTTTCTTGATAAAGATAATGGAGTGGTTTTCCATTTCCTTCTCCAGCTCATTTTACAGAGCACAAAACTGAGACAAACAGGATTAAGTAACTTATCTAGGATCACACAACTAGTAAGTGTCTGAGGCCACATTTGAACTCAGGAAGAGAAGTCTTCTTGATTTTAACTTATCACTCTATCCACTGTGCCATCCAACTGGCCCAAATTATAGATAATTGGTACTTAATAAAGATTGTTAAATTGTTTATTTCCTGGATAGAGTTTTATGAGTAAAGAGAAATAAGAAAAGTTTCATAAATAGGAAATGAGAACCTCTGAAGCATATTACTAGGTTATCATTTCTGTTCTCTTTCTCTTCAGAAAAAGCAAACTTATATCTCTACCTCCTATATGTTAACTTCTCTATTTGTTTGATACATGTCATCAAATCACCATCCTATTTGGACAAATGGCATTCATCAACATTTATTCTTCCTGATATAGTGCTTTATTTACTAGAGAAAGCAGCAAGTTTTCATTTATCAATCTCAACAATGGAAGTGCCAATCACCCATCTGCAGTAGAAAACCCCAGAAAGTGCTGATTCTCTGTTAGCAATTCAGATCCATTCTTAATCCTTTTGTGGCCTTGACCTTTTGGGGACATAGACTATAGAGCAGTGAAGGGATAATGATCATATTTCACTGTTCCATTATAGTGTTCTTATAAGTCAAGTCAAAAAATTTTGTTAAATGCCTACTATGTGCCAGGAACTCTGCTAAGTGTTAGAGATAAAAGGAAAAGCAAAAGCAGGTCTTAACATTAAGGAGCTCACAACTTAATGGGAGGAGATGACATTCAAACAACTACATACAAACAAAATATGTATAGGGCAAATTGGAGGTAGTCTCAGAGGGACAGTCCTAACATTAAGGAGGACCAAGAAAACATATTGCAGAAGATGGGACTTTAGCTGTGACTTAAATTAGAAAGCAGATATGAGAGGAAGAAGATCCTAGGCATGAGGGACAACCAAGTGAAATTCACAGACATCAGAAGATGGGGTATCTCCTTTGAGAAAGAGCAGAGAAGGGGCAGCTAGGTGGCGCAATGAATAGAGCACCAGCCCTGAAGTCAGGAGGACCTGAGTTCAAATTTGATCTCAGACACTAAACATTCCCTAGCTGTGCGACCTTGGGCAAGTCACTTAACCCCAATTGCCTTAGCAAAAATGCAAAAAAAAAAAAAAAGAGAAAGAGTAGAGACAAGTTTTACTGGATCAATGTGAGGGGGAAAGTATAAAAAGACTAAATTCATCATTCATCAATGCAAACATGCTTGCAACAAATATGTATTAAACACCTTTATTCAAATGCAGAGGCAGGTAGATGGTGCAGTGGATAGAATGCTGGATCTGAAATCAGGAAGATGGCTCATCTGGCCTCAGATACTTACTAGCTATATGATATTGAGTAAATCACTTAACCCTGTTTGCCTCAGTTTCCTTATCTATAAATGATATGAAGAAGAAAATGGAAAACTGCTTCAGTGTCTTTGCCAAGAAAACCCTAAATGGGGTCACAAAGAGTTGGACATGACTGAAAAATGACTCAACAACAAATTCAAATGCACTGTGCTAAGTACTGGGGGAATTACAAAGGTAAATAAGACATGATCTCTGCCCTCAAAGATCTTTAACAGGAAGCATAATGAGATTAATGGAGATGAAAAATAATAGTAACTCACTTTAAAGTTCATAAAGTATATTCTTCCCTACTTTGAAATAAGTAAATCAAGTATTAATTTTTTTATTTTTTTCTTACACATGTACATTCATTTTTAAAAACACATTTTCATATGAATCATGTTGGGAGAGAAAAATCAAAACAAAAGGGAAAAACCACGAGAGGAAAAAAAAAACAGAAGAAAAAGGGGGAAAAAAGTGAACATGTGTTGATTTATATTCAGTGTCCTAAATTTTCTCTCTGGATGCACATGGTGTTTTCCATCCAAAGTTTATTGGGATTGCCTTGGATCACTGAACCATTGAGAAGAACCAAGTCTTTTATAGTTATTCATTGCACAATCTTGCTGTTACTATATACAGTGTATTCCTCATAATGTAAAGTAAGTATTATTAGCCCCATTTTACATTAAAAATTAAATTAAAAATTTACCTGAGTAATTAAATTAAATTAAAAAATTAAATTAAAAAACACCTGAGACTTTAAAAGTCTTACTCATGGTTATATAGCTAATATCAGAATTCTCTGTCTACTATTCCAGATACATCATTGTTATTGTTGTTTATTTGTTTTTCATTTTCCAAGAAGTCCATGACATCAGGAAGGTAATGTTAAGACATGCAAGTGAACTGGATTTAAGTGAGGAAGGGTTGTACAAGATCACCTCCCTTACTTTCCCCTCCAAGGTCATCTGGGTCCAGTGGCAAGATGTAGATCAAGATACCTGGAGATGACCTTGGATTCAATGGAAGACCTTTGCCTTTTTAAGCTAACATCTCAGTTTGGCAGAGGCTGTACTCATTCAGTGATTAAAGCTAGGTAGCACTTGAGTCAAAGAATCTCTTCTTTCACCTAATCCAAAAAAAAAAAAAAAAATCTAAATAAATAAATCTGGGAGGGGAAGACTCTCAGGGTTTCTGAACAAAGCAGAAATGACTGCTATTTACTTTCAGAGTCAATCAGGACTCAAACAATGACCAAAAGAAACTTGGCCTAGGACCTATTGATGACCAATGAGAATCAGATTGGTTCAGAAATACCTGAAGTCCTTAAGCCAGTAAGCACTTCAGGTATATCATGCTCAAATAAGAATACAAAATGTAATGAGATCAGGTGAGGGAGATATCCACTTCTAATTGGGTAGGGAAGGGAAGAAGTGATTGGGGAAGCATTCACAGAGGCTTTTGAACTGGACCTTGAAGTCTGGCTAGAATGTCAACCGGCAGAAAAGGAGGGTATTTTATGCATGGGGGAAAGAATGCTCAGAGGCAGAGAAATTAACTTAAATCAACTTGGCTGGGCCATTGAGTATATGAGGAGAATGAGATATGCATGTGACTACTTATATTTCTGATAAATATCTCCAAAAATACTTCTCCTTCCATCTTTTTCATCTGTTATCAGCTAGAAGATGAATGGGAAAGGTTTCAAAGATCTTAAAGAAGTTCTAGTCTATCCTCATAACCATTCCCTAAGAGGTTAGAAATACTTTTAAGAGTTTGAAATTTCTTTAACATAAGTTCAGAAATCTAGTAGACACATTGCAGAGGAATGGGAAGAGGTAGCTTTGTAGTAGCAATGGTGATGGGTGGATGGGACTACTGTTTAAAAAGAATAACAGAACAACTTTGGAACACTGTGAAAAGGTATATTTACATGCATATATGTATAGATATACATATGTGTGTATATAGGTAATTTTTTAAATACCCCAGAAGTTTTCTAATTCTTAGATATCTATAGCAAGGTACCATTTTCAATCTGCCACATGTACATTACTTTCTCTCATGTGTATATGGCCACCCTGCTAGATGTAAGAAACATAATAATTAAAAAAGATATATTCCCTTATCTACCAGAAGCTTATATGTATGTATATCTTATGCTTTAATAAAATTCTAAATTATATATAATCCTAATTCTAATATAAAATTTTATATATAGTTCTATTATATAGTCTATATATACATGTAATATACACATATAATAACATATATTATATATAATTTTATTATGTTTATATTATTTTAATATAAGCTCACATATAGCTTAAACTTCTCTAGAGTATAGTATACTAATGAACTATGAATATTTAAAAACCATTTGCACAGAAAGAAAAAAAAGATTTTCTTTTTTTTAATTAAGAAAAAGACCAGGAAAAAATAATAAACCAATTATTTAGAATATACTTTCCCTGTGAACAAGGACTGTCTCATTTTTGTCTTTATACCTCTGTGTCTAGTCTCTGCCTGGCACAGAATGAGTTGCTAATATATGTTTTTTGAATTGAACCTAATTTTGCTGCTATAATAAAATTCTCTCTAGAAATGGTGAAGCTGTATAACTTCCAGGCTGGAATTTTCAAGTGATTTTATGAGGCAGTAAAAACATAACCAAATTATGCAAAATATAATGTGCATTCTACATTTATGGGTTGAATGATTACAGATGAATATAATTTTTATAAATATGTATGTATATATATTGTATATACAAATATAATACACTGATCTTTTATAGCTAGTAAAATTTAAAATAGACCTCCATTTAATATTAAATACTTTTTCATAATAACTTTTTTCAGTTTTTATCCTTGATAAATTCCTGAAAGTAGCTACTGGTTATATTAAATTGTTTTATTTCATCCCTAAGTAGATTCCCACACTTTTAGTATCTCCTATCTTCACTCCCTATTACTATTTTCTCTATCAAATTTTTATGTATTGTGGTATCTACCCAAGCATGTGAAGATTTTCCCTAGCAGAATAGGTGGATGAGAACAAATCATTCCGATCATCATGAGGGAGGTTGAAGTAAACATGAAATGCTTAGAATTTGGTCAGGAATTGAAGACATGAAAATCATCCATTGCAATCCAGTCATCCTGACTTTTGTTCTACCACAGGACTTTGATGAGTCAGGAAGAGAGTAAAGGTAAAGACTTTGAGCAATGACCTCACTTAAATCCAATTCATAAGCATGTCAAGACATCCCTTGTAATGTCATTGGTCCTCTTCCAAAGCAAAGAATGACCAACCACTGTTTAGGATACCACCATCTTCCCAGTCACCCAGGCTCACTGTCTGGGAGTCATCCTCAACTGCTCTCTCTCATTGACCCCACATATCCAATCTATTGCTCTACATTCACAACAGTGTCAGCATATATGTCCCCTTCTCTCATCTGACCTTCCACCATTGTGTTTCAGGTCTCATCACCTCACAGTTAGACTATTTCAATAGTTTTCTGATTGGTCTTTCTGCTTCAAATTTCTCCCAATTCCAATCAATACTTCTCTCAGCCGCCAAAGTGATTATCCTAAAATACAAAGTCTGACCATTTCACCTCCTATTCAATAAACTTTTGTCATTCAGTTGTTTTTCAGTTGTGTCCAACTCTTTGTGACCCTATTTGAGTTTGTTTTTTGGCAAAGATACTAGAGTGATTTGCCATTTCCTTTTCCAGCTCATTTTACAGATGAGAAAACTAAAGTAAAAAGGATTAAATGACTTGCCTGGAATCACACAGCTGAAGCTGGATTTGAATTGTACACTATGGCATGACCTAGATGACTCTCAATAAACTCTAGTAGCTCCCTATTACCTTCATGAGCAAATACTAAATGCTCTCTATAGTCTAGAGCCTGTTACAACCTTGCCCTTTCCCATTTTTATACTCATTATACCAGCCTTTTTGTTAAGACACAACATCTCCATTCTCAGGTCTCTTTTCCTTAGTTGTTCTCCATTACAGGTATTTCTACTTCCTGGCTTTCTTCGAGACTCATCACAAACCCTGTCTATTGCTGGAGGCTTTTCCCGGTTCACTGCCCTGCTAGTGCCTTCCCTAAAATTACCTTCCATCTCAGATAGATATAGATAAGAGAGAGAGAGATAGTAGATATATTTACATATAAAATACATATGCACATATATGTAAATATATATTTACATATCTATACATTTTATTTGCCTTTTACTTCCCCCATTCAAATGTAAGTTCTTTGAAGCTAGAACTGAGTTTTTACCTTTCTTTGTATCCCCAGTACTTTGTACATTGCCTAGAACAGTGGTTCTCAAATTCTTGTTCTCAGTATCTTTACACTATTAAAAACTATTGAGAATCTGTCCAAAGAGTTTTTGTTTATATGGGTTACATTTATAGATATTTACCATATTAGAAAAAAAATTTGAATTTGTAGACCTTCTGCAAGGGTTTCAGAGACCCTGCAGGATTCACTGAACCACACTTTGAGAACCACTGGTCCTAACATAGTAAAGAAGCTCTGAATCCAAGATTACCTGCTTCTGGTATCCATTTCTGAATATTCGGGCTAACAGCCCATCCCTTTATCCATGATTTCCAGTCACAAGTCACCTCCAGTGACCAAACATGACATAACAGATGTAACACTAGACTAAGTTTCTGGAAGACATGAATTCACAGCCCATTTCTGACACTGACTAATTGACCATAAGTAAAGTCCCTGACTACTCTGGGTCTCACTTTTTAAATTTGTAAAATGGGGATGCATTTGATAGTGCTTCATTATAGTAATTGTGATATCTATCTAATCAAGTTGTGGATCTCTAGTTTGTTTCTCCAGTCCTTAATTCTTTTCTGTAATGTAATAGGAAAAACTTGCTTCCTGGTCATTTCACTTAAGGACAGGTAAGAGTGAAAACTTCTCAGGCATTGGTGTGAAAATTTCACTTTGGACATATTCTTTGATTCAGCATATTATAGTAAACACAAAAAACACTGGAATTTGACTTCAGGAGTCCTGGATCCAAATCTTGTGTCAGCCATTTACTTCCTATATGACTTAGAGGAATTTGTCAAACTTCTGGGGTTTTCAGTTTTCAAATTTATAAAATGAGGATAATAGTTGTACTCACAGGACTGCTATAGGAAAAGCAACTTTGATCATCAGCCCTAGAGTCAGGAGGACCTAAATTCAAATCCAGCCTCAGACACCTGACACTAGCTATATGGCTGAAGGCAAGTTACTTAACCCTGATTGCCTTTGGGGGAAAAAAAGAAAGAAAGGAAAAGTAACTTTGCAAACCTTAAGATTCTATATAAATGGGAGTTGTCATAGTAAATCTTTCCAGTGAAATCACTCATGCCAAGTGTTCTTCCCATTTTAAAGATCAGAAAACTAAGACCCAGAAAGGTTACATTACTTGCCCAAGTTCATCCAGTTAATAAATGCTGAAGATGGGACTCAAACCTAGGTCTTTGGATTCCAAATCCAATGTCCTTTCTCTGATGTATATATATATATATAGGTTTATATGTATATGTATATGTATGTATGTATGTGTGTATATATATATATATGTATATGTGTGTGGGTTGTTTAAGGGATAATGCAGTGAAACTGATTTCCCACATTTCCCTCAACATTTAAGATAAGGGATCAAAAGAGCATATAAAAATACCTTAGATGTTCTTACACTTTTATTATCATTTAAGTAGGAGAAATAAAGCCCTCCTTTATAGGAGTTAGTGGCTGGCCTCCTAACTCTCTGAATCATTTTTCCCTTATCTAATCAATCCTTCATACCACTGCACTATTCTAATTACATCATTTTTCTCTCAAAAAACCCTCAGCAGCTACTATAAAATAAATTATAAATTCCTAATCTTTGACGTTCAACTCATCTATTCATAGCCTACATTTCCTACATTATCTCATACTACTCCCCTTTGCATATTCTAAATTCCAGCCAAACTTGCCTATTCTCTGTCCTTTGTCCTCATTCTGCCCTTTCCCCTTTTGCTCACCCATTCCTGGAATGGACTACCCATTACCTAATCTCTTTCTTCTTTTAAGAACCAATTAATAAATCATCTCCTTTATGAAGTTCCACATCTCCCAACCCTATGAAAATATCTCCATCATAAATAGTCTCACATAATGTTGACTCTATTCTTTACTCTTATATCATTCTGTTTTGTGTTATAATTACTAGTTTGCACATAGGCTTCCCCCATGTACCACTTGCCCACATTTGCTATTTATTACCTTGAGGGTAAAGACTACATTTCATTTTATCTTCATATCCCTAGTGCTTAGCATAGTGCTTTGTGTGTAAAAGGCTATTAATAAATTCTGACTGAGTTAAAAAGAAAGTCTTGCTTGGGTTATTATTCAGCAATCAATTACTGAGTGCCTATCATATGTCCAGCACAGTGCTGTGTGAATCTGGGATAGGCACTGGATATTTGGTTTCATTCATGTAAGAACTGTAAGTTGAGGGGTATCCCTCTACCAATGCATTTAGACCTGTCCAAGTCTTAGCTGCCTAGAGCACTGAAAGGTTAACTATCCTAGGGTCAAACAACTAGTGTGTGTCAGGACAGGACTTAATCCCAGTTCTTCCTACTATCAAAGTCAACTAACTCTCTAACCACCATATCAAACTGCCTTTCTGTATGTGTGTATATATACATATATATGTACGTATGTATATATATGTATATATACACACAGAGAGAACAGTGTCAAAAAGCAGAATTACATTCTAATTAGAAAACCAAAATGTCCAATTGTATATGAGTTCTCTGCAGCTCAGACAGCTTTCTGGCACCACATTTGAAGGGAGATATTGACAAGCTAGAGTATATCCAGATGGTGGCAATTAGTATTGCAAGGAAAGTTTTAAAATAATAATAATGTGTAAAGAAATGTTGAGGAAACTGAGGATGTTTAAGTCTGGAGAAGAGAATACTTAGAAGGAAATATGATCATTTTATTCAAATATTTAGAAGACTGTCATGTGTAAGGATAAAATTCATTCAGCTTGACCCCATGGGACAGAACTGAAACCAATAGGTAAAATTCCAATGTGGCAGATGATGTGCCCAATATAAGGGAGAATTTCTCATTTAATGCTCAAAAAGGAAACAGACTTCCTTAGAAGATAATAATAGCTGACATGTATTTAATGCTTTAAGGTTTGCAGAATGCTTTGTATATATAATCTCACTCAGTCACCACAACCTAAGTGCCATAGTTATTAGAATGTACCCCATTAGAATGTATTCCAGTTTTACAAATTAAGAAACTAAAACTTAAGGAGATTAAGAAAATTGCTTTTATAAGCATATAGTTAGAGAGAAGTGGACTTTGAATTTAGGTCTTCCAGATTAGATACTATTATTATTATTATTATTTGTAGTATTTAGAAATGTTTGAGACAGAATTTCTGGGCAATTTAATTAAAGCATTTTAATGTCAAATTAAAGTCATTTGACCATCTCTCTCTTAGACCAAAGACAATCCCATGGCGAGGGCTCATGGTTTATATGCCCATCCAGCAGAAGAGAAATGTTCCCATCTGTCCATCCAGCAGAAGAGGCGTGTTCCTGAGAGTGGCAATCAGCTCTGATTGATTATCAATTAATGAGAAAATGAATATTAGAATGAGAGGCTGGATCTAAACTTTGATTATGTTATTTAATTTTTAAGTTCCCTTGAGCCTTAAGCAATCTATTCCAAACTGAGTAGAACATAATGATTGCCCCACCTTGATGAGGTCTGGATAGAGAAGGTTAGCTCAACCTTCAAAGAGTGAAATCTAGAAATGAAGATAAAAGAAAAAAGGGAGAAATCTAAATCTCACCAAATTATTGATTATTCATAATCATTTCTACCATATTCTATCCATTATGTACTTTCTGTCACTGGACATCTTCAGAGTGACTGGGAATCATGGGCAAAGAGATGAGCTCTTTGGCCAGGTACTCAGAAGTAAAAATGCCAATAACAGGTAATCCTGGATTCAGATTTAATCCTTTAAAAAACTCGAGCCCCTAGACCACTGAGAGAAAAAACCTTCTTAAAAACCAGAACTGATCATAATATCTCCTATGTGATCTAAGCAGGGCAGAGTACAGTACATCTTATTCCTGAAAGTCTTTACTCTGATATGTATCTGCTTTGTGCTCTTGGGCAAACACTTTAATCTTTCTGAGTCTCAGTTTTCTTATACATAAAATGAACATAATAATAGTTATACTTATCTCATAACCTTATTATAAGGAAGAATCTGAAGTGGTATGTAAATATAAATATAAATTATTCCATTTAATGAGCTGGGCAAGTCTGTGCATGTAAATATAAATATGAGCTATTCCATTTAATGGGCTGGGCATATCTCTTTTTGGGTACAAGGGTCTTGCTTTTATAAATTGATTCATTAAGTTAATTCTTTCTTCCAATGTAGGTAGGTACCTGTTCAGGTAGTTAGAGTCTTAGAGAATTGCTTGGAGCAATAAGATTTGCAAAAGTTGGAACAATCAGTATATCCTAGAGTTAGAATTTTAACCCATGCCATTTCTAAAGCCATTTCTCTACACACTATGCCTTGCTTCTTTTTGTATTAAAAAAAAAATAATATACTTCTATGTGCAAATAACTGCAAGGCACTGATGATATAGAAAAAAACAAAATTGTCTCAAATTAACTTTTTTAAATTATTAATTTATTTTAAACATTTATTTTTAAAAAACATTTTTGAGTTCTGAATTCTCTCTCACCCATTGTGAAGATTTAATAATACATGTGAAATCATGCAAAACATATTACCATGTTAGCCATGTTGCCAAAAAAAGAAGAAAGAAAAATAAAGCTTTAAAAAGTATGTTTATTTGGAACTATGTTCAAAAAGTTATCAAACTGTGCATACCCTTTGATCCAGCAGTGTTTCTATTGGACCTGTATCTCAAAGAGATCTTAAAGGAAGGAAAGGGATCCATATGTGCAAAAATGTTTGTGGCAGCCCTTTTTGTAGTGGCTAGAAACTGGAAACTGAGTGGATGCCCATCAATTGGAGAATGGCTGAATAAATTATGGTATATGAATGTTATGGAATATTGTTGTTCTATAAGAAATGATCAGGAGGATGATTTTATAGAGGCCTGGAGAGACTTACATAAACTGATGCTAAGTGAAATGAGCAGAACCAGAAGATCATTGTACATGGCAACAACAAGATTATACGATGATCAATTCTGATAGACGTGACTCTTTCCAACAATGAGATGATTAATCCCAGTTCCAACAATCTTGTGAAGAAGAGAGCCATCTACACCCAGAGAGGGGACTGTGGGAAATGAATGTGGATCACAACATAACATTCTCAATCTTTTTGTTGTTGTTCATTTGCATTTTGTTTTCTTACTCATTTACTTTTTTTTATTTGATTTTTCTTGTACAGCAAGAGAATTGTTTAAATGTATTTATACATATTGGATTTAACATATATTTTAATATGTTTAACATATATTAGATTGCTTGTCATCTAGGGGAGAGTGGGGGGAAGGAGGAGAAAATCTGAAACACAAGACTATGCAAGGGTCAGTGTTGTCAAATTATTCATGCACATGTTTTGAAAATAAAAAGCTTTAAAATTAAAAAAAAACAATTTAAAAAAGAAATAAAATAAAAAGTATGCATCAATCTGCATTTTGACTCCAATAATTTTTTCATGGGAGGTGACCAGCTTTTTTTCACCATGAGTTTTTTTGAATTGTCTTAGCTCATTATACTGCTGAGAATAGCTAAATCATTAACAGTTGATCATCATACAATATTACTGTCTACAATGTTCTTCTGATTCTGCTCATTTCACCTTCTAGTAGTTCATGTCTTTCTAGGTTTTTCTGAAAGTATCCTGTTCATCATATCTTACAGCACAATAGTATTCCACCACAATCATATATGACAACTTGTTCAGCCAATGATGGGTATCCCTTCAATTTATAATTCTTTATCACTACAAAAACTGCTACAAATATTTTTTTACACATAGGTCCTTCTTCCTTCTCCTCCTCTCCTATCCCATTTCTTTGGGATATAGAATTAGTAGTACTATTTCTGAGTCAAAGGGCATACATAATTTTATAGCCCTTTGGGCATAGTTCCAAATTGTTCTCCAGAATTGTTACACAACTTCACAACTCTATCAATAGTGTATTAGTATTCCAATTTCCCCATATTCCTTCCAACATTTGCCATTTTTCTTTTCTGTCATATTATTCAATCACAAAGGTGTAGGGTGATACTTTAAAACTGTTTTCATTTGCATTTCTCTAATCAATAATGATTTAGAACATTTTTTCCCTCAGAAATTTTTACCAAATAGTGAGTTCTCACAAAAGTTTGGATCTTTGGGTTTATCAAATACTAGATTACTCTGATCATTTACTACTATAAATTATGTACCTAATCTGTTTCACTGATCCACCACTCTTATTTTTTAGTCAGTTCTAGATACTTTTGATGATTACCACTTTGTAATACAGTTTGAGATCTGGTACAGCTAAGCTACCTTCTTTCTTTCTCTTTTTTTCATTAATTCCTTTGATATTCTTGATCTTTTGTTCCTTCAGATGAATTTGTCATTATTTTTTCTAGCTCTACAAAATAATTTTTCAGTAGTTTGGTTGTTGTGACACTAAATTAGTAAATTAATTCAAGTAGAATTTTCATTGTTATTATGCTGGTTTGACCTACACATGAGTAATTAATATTTCTATAATCATTTAGATCTGGCTTTAATTATATGAAGAATATTGTATAATTGTTTTTATAATCTCTGGATTTATCTTGGCAGGTAGACTCCCAAGAATTTTATATTGACTGCAGTTATTTTAAATAGAATCTCTTTTTCTATTTCTTGATAATGGTTTTTATTGGTAACATATATAGAAATGTTGATGATTTCTGCAAGTTCATTTTATATTTGAAGCTTTTATGAAGTCATTAATTATTTTAACAAGGTTTTAGCTAATTCTCTAGGATTATCTAAGAATACCATCATATTGTCTGAAAAGAGCAATAGCTTTGTTTTCCTCAATGTCTACTCTATTTCCTTCAGCTTCTTCTTCTTCTTTTTTTTTTTTTCGCTTTTTGCTGAGGCAATTAAGGTTAAGTGACTTGCCCAGGGTCACACAGCTAGGAAGTATCTGAGACCAGATTTGAACTCAGGTCCTCCTGACTTCAGGGCTAGTGCTCTAACCACTGCGCCACCTAGCTGCCCCCTTCAGCTTCTTTTTCTTGTCTTTTTTTGCTATAGTTAGCATTTCTGGAACAATATTTAATAATAGTGGTGATAATGTGCACCCTTGCTTCACCACTGATCTTATTATTACAGATAATGCTTAGTTTTAGATAGGTACTACTTATCATTTTAAGGAAAGTTCCATTTATTCCCATGCTTTCTAAAGTTTTTAATAGGAACAGGTGTTATGTTTTGTCAAAAGCTTTTTCTGCCTGTATTAATATAATCACATGATTTTTATTGTTTTGTTATTGAGATAGTCAATTATGCATTGAACCAGCTCTGTATTCCAGGTATAAATCCCACCTGGTTATAATGTATGATCTTTGTCAAAAAATTGCCATAACCTCCTTAATAATATTTTATTTATAATTTTTGCATCAATATTCACTAGGGAAATTGGTCTATAACTTTGTTTCTGTTCTTCATGGTTCAGATATCAGTACCATGTTTGTATCATAAAAGGAATTTGGTACAACTTCTTTGCCTGACTAACAGTTTCAAGGATGTTTAAAACTCAAAGAGTTTAAAATGTCAACATGGGAGAGATCTCAGCAGAGAAAATGGTAGAAATGTACACAAATAACTTAAAGCCACTTACTTATCCATGAACGTGTGCAAGCAATATAAGGTGATAGTGCAAATAAAAAACTCTGGGACCTGCCTGATGGTATAGGTAACAAATTGGTGGAGCAGGACTTCCTTTCCCCAAGAAAGTGGTTTGTGGAATTAAGTACCATTAAAAAAACTTCTTATCATGTGGAACATTATTTCCTGTTTCCTATGGTCCAGTCAAACTGGCCTTCTTGTTACTCTTCACAAATAACATTCCATTTCCCATCACTGCCTTTACACTGGCCATCCTCCACACTTGGAATGTATTCTCTCTCTTCATGATTGCCTTTTAGAATCTTTAACTTCCTTTAATACTCAGCTCAAGACCTTCCTAAATAAAGTTTTTTCATGTCCCCTTGAAATTCCTGTCGACTTGACTATATATATGTATATATATACTGATATTGATATTTCCCATAATACTCTATCCCAGTCTAGCACTGTTCCTGGCATATAACAGATTCTTCACAAATGCTTGCAGATAGATGGATACCATCCCAGATCCCTAAATTATGAAAGCCCTGTTTTTGCACTATGTCAGAAATTGTACTGTGAGTAATTGCTCTCAGCTCTGGCAAGTTGTTCCTTCTTTCTGGATTTCAGTTTCCTCATCTAAAAATTGAGGAGGTTGGATTAATTGATCAGTAAGTTTTTTTTTTCATATCTCAGGTTCTATTATCATAACAGAAAAATTTTGACTATAAGTTTCGTTAGAACTGGTAAAGCCAAATTTGATGTAGGACAAAGGCACACAATTAGAAGACATATTCTTCAGGGTTATGATCTGAACATGCTATAAATTTAATGATATTGTTGTTGCTTTTCAGTTGTGTACAACTCTTCATGACCCCATTTGGGATTTTATTGGCAGAAATAATGGAGTGGTTTATCATTTCCTTCTCCAACTCATTTGACACAGAAAGAAACTTAGGCAAACAGGGTTAAGTGACTTGAGGAGAGTCACACAACTAGTAGGTGTTTGAGCCCAGATTTGAACTCAGAAAGATAAGTCTCCCTGACCCTGGGCCACGTACTCTTTCCACTGTGCCATCAACCTACAAAGCATCAATATTTTAGTATTTTCTAATGTAATACAAGTAAATTTTTCATAATAATGGCTACTAAAATTTATAGTGGTTTAAGTTTTCCAAAAGGTTTTGAATATATTATTCAGTTTGTTTCTGCCCAACCACCTGGTGAGACAGAGATTATTATTATCCCTCATAAATGTGAGAAAACTGAGATTGAGAGGTTAAGCATTTTACCTAAGCCCGTAGAGTAAGTTTTTGAGGTAGAATTTAAACCCAATCTTCTAGACTAGAAATTTGTGCACTAGGTTCTAAAGATATCTGCACATATGCAAATCTTTAAGTCTAAAGTGTTTTGGATAGCTGCCTGTCTTTCTCCTCAAAGTTCTAATTTCCATTCCCTAGTGGGAGAATTTCTCTGTTTTTTCTTTTCTTAATTCTTCAAAAGAATGGAAGAACCAATTTATGTGTTAATATTTCTTTAATAACTCTCTTTAATACTCACCCATCTCCCTTTTAAAGAGAAAGATGGGTGTACCCAATATCTGGGTTTTCTCCAAGTCGAAGAACAACTAGAGGAGATAGCAAAGATCTGGGTGGGACTGAAGGAGCACTTCTGGTAAATGGAGTGGCGATCTCTCTAGAAATCCTTAAGACTCAGGTGGCTGTGGCTGGCCAGAAGGGGTTGGTGATTGAAAACCCATTCAATTCAGTGAACAATTATTGAACACATTGGAGCTCTGTCTTCATGAAACACAATATTAGCAATCATAGTCTAATACTTTAAGAATTAGGACAGCCAGGTGACAAAGTAGATAGAACACCAGACCTGGAGTCAGGAAGACCTGACTTCATCTGTAACCTCAGACACTTACTCATTGTGTGACCCTGGGCAAGTCACACAATTCTGTTTTCATCAGTTTCCTCATCTGTAAATTGAGCCAAAGAAGGAAATGGAAAACTGCTCCGGTATTTTTGCCAAGAAAACTCCAAATGGGGTCACAAAAGAATCAGACACGACTGAAGTGATTGAACAGCCAGAAAAAGAAGTTTAGGAGGATGGTCAAGGAGGATGTGGCCCATGCTTATGAGTGATAACAACTTGAATATGAATGGGTGAAAAATTCAGATCAGCATGGGTCATAACCGGGGAATTGAACACAAGGATAAAAGTTCAGATTTATTCTAGGAAAAGGAAATATGTGATGGAGTCCCTCACTGGACAGGTGAGCAGAATGGTTAATGGGAAGTCAAGGGAACATGGCCAGCTGGCCAATCAAGATCAGATGAGGGCTAATGATGTAGTAGCACAGTTTATGGTGCTCCCACCACCACCATGGGTAGTTGGCTCAGTGCCAGGAAGACTTCAGTTAATGAAGAAGCTCAGCCAAAGATTCATATTTATAGAGCAGAAAAAGACTTCAGAGGCCAGCTAGTCCAATCTTTTCACTCTACATGTAAAGAAACAGTGAATTTAAGAATATTTTTTGAAGCTCACCTGGGTTATAAGCAACAGGAACATAGATGAATGCAGATCTTCTGACTTCAGACTTTTTTCCATCCTATCCTGCAGCCTTCTTTATGTCTTCTTGTATTTATCTGAAACTTTTATGTGTCATTTCTTAAAGTGTTACCTAATAAATTTTACTAGGCTAGTGATGTTGAAAGATTGTAAGTGCTATCAACATCCTCTAAGTTTTGGCACCTGGGAAAAAAATTCCCACCACTCCACTCCAGTCATGGGTCTGCTGAGGGCTTCAGCTTAGATGGTTGCTAAGAATATTAGAGATAGCCATAAGGTGTTTAAAGAAAGATATGATTGTAGGCTTGAAGATTTTTTAAATTATTTTTTGAAGAGGTAATTGGGGCTAGGTGACTTGCTCAGCTACATCTCGCTGCCCCAAGGCCTAAGATTTTTAAATTAGCAATAGGAAAAAAGTCGGGGAGGTGAAAAGATGGGAGAAGGGGGTATTATGTTGTAAACAATGAATTGAATATCTGGCTGGAAAGACCCATAGGGGACAGGAATTGAATTGGAATTTAGACTAAGGTTTCTTTAGAAGCTGTTGTAGAAAATTGTATCTTTGCCAAGAAAACCCTAAATGGGGTTGAGAAGAGTTGGATATCACTGAAACAACTGGAAAACAACAACAAAATTATCCTATCTTCAGAGGAAGTCCCACTTCCTTGTGTATCTCTAACAGGATGACATTTTCAACTTCCCCATCCAAAGAATCTGTTGATTCTGGAGAAAAGAAGACATTTCTGGAACAGACAGAAGGCAGTCCTCTAAGAACAAGATCCTTTCTGATGTCCTCAGGGTTCCTTGATGGCAAGCTTGGAAGGGGGTGATAAACTTCAATAGCTTCTCAGAGTTGTAAAGTATGATTTCATCTTTTTGCTATGCCTCAAAATCTTACAATCACTGGATTAGAAATTTTTAACTAAAAGGGATGGTAGAGATTATCTAGACTCATTCATTATTCTATAGATGAAGAAATTCAGGCTCAATGAAGTAGACTAAAACTTCCCCAGTGTCACACAGCCCACAAATGGAGGACTAGGATTTTATCCCAGGTTCCCTAATTCCAAATCTACTGTTCTTTCCAACACACTATGATGATTAAGAAAACAAAGAAAAATGTCATCATCCTTTCTCCTCCTTCCTGCCAACAATGATGTTTAAAAGTTCTGAGATTAAAAAAAAAAGTTCTCAGATCTGTTGTTCTTTTATTGCTTTGAGGAATAACAGCACTAATCCATCTTCTAAAAGTTGGCAAAAAAAATTCTCAAATGATAGCCTTCCAATTGTGAAACTGCTGTGTGTTTTAGGTGCTCCGGTGGGAGGGGCATCCCATGTTTACTATTGGAGGGAAAGAATGTTAGAGGCAGAAGGTTCAGTACCAGTTGGGAAGGACAGCTGTGCGTGCAACTCACTGGAGACCAGCACTGCCCAGTCTGTTCCTGGATCTGTTCTGGCACAGCATGCAGTACAAGCATCAATAGTGACTTTCCCTATTTATCTTTGTCTCAATCTGAGATGATTCTGGCTTGAACTTGCCGCTTTCAAGAATGAGATGACAGCTCTGCATTTTACAAAATAAAGAGACACTGTACATATACTATGCATAATAACAAAGCTGACAACCCAGCAGCAGTTTGTTTGGAAGGGGGTGTTTGCTGAGATGTCCAATGTGAGCAAAGCAAGCTTTGAAACTTGATCAGCAGCCAGATGAAGATGTTCACTTTGAAACAAAACAAAACAATGCAAAAGTGCTCCTTTTTGGTTTAGCATTTGCCTAGCATGTTTACCAGGGAAATTGCCTATTTTATATACTGGACATTCAGAAAAAATGTCTTTTACATATAAGTAAACACACCATGTAAGACTCTCTACAAAGATCCGAACTTTGAAACTGTCTAGATTGGTTCTGAGATTCATTCATTCACGGTAGGAGTTCATAGAGATCAGCTACACAGTGAGCTTCCTGAATATAGAGACCACATCTTAAAAATCTGTTTATCCCCTTCAGGGCCTAGCACAGTAGTCAGGCAGGCACCCAATAAATAAATGCTGACGACCCCATTATTTTTTTCTTATCTTATAATGTAGTCAGTAGCTCTTTAAGAAGTAAGACTGTATACAGTTAAATTAACCCCCTTCCCGTCTTACCTCTCTCTCTCTCTCTCTCTCTCTCTCTCTCTCTCTCTCTCTCTCTCTCTCTTTTTATTTATTTATTTTTTTTCTAGGATGATGAAGAAACTGGTTATGTATTAGGAAGAGAAGAGAAATATTTCCACCAAAAGCTGAAGAGATTTTACTAGACTGTCCTTTGGGGGGGTGGCGGGGGAGAAAAAAATTTTTTTGCTACATTATAGAAGAGAAATGAGCACAGAGAACAGAGAGTCAAGATGAAGAGCCACAAACTGATTAACCAGACACTATGGTTATTACAATGTAGCATTACTAAAATGTCTCACTGCTTGACTGAGTCTTCTGACTCTAAACCTGTACTACTTTAAAGTAAATAAATATATTAACAAAATGGAGGGGGAAAAGAAGAGAAGTAGTTAATGAACAGAATATGTATTTTTAAAACTTACTAAGCCAACAAATAAACAAATCAATAAGCACAAAAGAGGAAAAATTAGAATTTAGAGAGGTAGTAAATTAGTTGAGAAAAGAATCATAGAAATAAGTAAAACTAAAAGCTGGTTCTTTAAAAGAAAGATTAATAAAATTGATAAATCTCTTACTTAATCTGATTAAAAAGAAGAGAGAAGAAAATCAAATAACTAAAATTGCAAATGAGCAATGTAAAATCACAGCAAAACCAGAAGAAATAAAAAGAATAATCAGAACATATTATGCCCAGTTATATGCTTTTAAAAAAACTGAGAACAGAAAAGAAATAGAACACCCTCAAAAATAAAAAAATACCCAAACTATCAAAAGACATCATGGAAATTTTGGATAATTACGCCTCATAAAAGGAAATAGATCTAGCTCTAAAAGAACAAAGGGGAAAAATGGAATAACTATGGCGATGTAAGAAACAAAGCACATTAATAAAAACTAATAAAAAAAAAAGGCGAAGAGAATACTAGAGTTTGCTGTATTTATTAGTTGTTGGGTTTTTTTTTTTAAGTTTTTGCCCGACAGTCTGAAAGACTCTATCTGCTTCATCAGTGATTCTCTCATACATGTGCTAAGATTATATAAAATTCCTCTAAAAATGTGACCATGGGAATAACCTGATTATTATTAATATCAAAAAAATGCATAAATCAGAAAGATATGTTCTCACCGGAGTACAGGTTGTTCTTTAGCAGACCAAATAAAGAGGAGGATTTCTTTAAATGGTGAGGTCTTCCTTTTGCCCTGTTTTTGAATGACATCGGTGATTACATCAGC
>JAJPUD010004859.1:116228-145032 GCA_023553655.1 Myrmecobius fasciatus
CACACACACACACACACACACACACACACACACAATTAAAAGCCTATCTTTTAAACGCAAGTATTCTCCAAGTGACATTATATGGTTCTTCACAATCCCAAAAGAATAAAAATTCTAAGTGATATAAAAAGCAATAGAGATATATGGTAGGCAGAAGTAAGAGGTAGTACATTCCACCCCTTGATGGAAGAAGTCCCTTAAATGGTATCATTGAGGACATGCATGATGCCAGAGAAAGAGGCATATCAATGATATATAGAAAACATGGTACAACAGGTGAAGAACCCTGACCACATGAAATATAAGACCCTATAGGAACATCTCCAAAAACATTGGGTCAATCTTTTATGAAAGATTTGTAGAAGAGCACAGAGAAGGAAGAGAAGGCATAGATAGATTACAACCTAAACCAATGGAGGGAATTTCCACCTAATTGTAGACACCCTTTTAAATTGTAAACAGTTACTGTATTGCTGATTTTCTGGGATGGTTATTTTATTTTATGTGAATTGCATTGTCTACCCAATCAGATTACAAGCTCATTTAAAGCAGGTCCAATGCTGTGTTTTATATTGGTCCAAATGCAGGCTAAATGAATAAATGTCACACCCCTCAACTGAAATTTCTATGAAAGGCAAAATATCTCAGTATCCCCCCAAAATGAGAATTTCTAAAAAATATGAAGTTGTATTACTCATTTTGATCACCTCTGCTCTCTTCACCATCATTACAAACATTGTTCTCTTCTTCAGGATTCTTCAGATCATCCATCTAGAAGCAACCTCAGAAGCCATCTACATCAACCCTCTTGCTTTATTAATGTAACTGAAACAACTTTCCTAAGGAATCATGGTAATAAGCATCAGAAGCAGGATTTGAACCCAGGTGCTCTGATACCAGAGGCAGTGCACTTTATTTTGCATCTAATTGTAAACTTCATACCATTTATTGGATTTGACAAATATCATGAATGTCATTATAGGCCATATTCAAGTTATTGGATAAGTCAAATCTATGTGGCCTATATTTGACTTCTGTGTATTACTGTCCCTTCTCCCATTTCTCAGAACAACCATAACCTAGCACAGTGCACTTTTTGTATCTAGGTCTTTAATGAATCTTTTCTTCATTAATTGATATGCCTAAAATATTCTGCCACCTAAAACTCACTTTGTCTAAACAAGCAATTCTTTTTTTTCCCACAACCATAAAAATTAATTTTATTGACTTGCTGATAGACCAATGAATTTGGTTTTTTCACAATGTACTTTTATTTAATTTTTAATGCATACATTTATTTTCATTTTTATCTTTTTACCTTTGCAAAAAATTTTTTTGTTCCAAATTTTTCCCCTCCTCCCCACCCCCACACCTAGATGATAAGTAGTCTAATATATGTTAAATATGTTAAATTATATGACAAATCCAATATATGTATACATATCTATACAGTTATCTTACTGCACAAGAAAAATCAGATCTAGAAAGAGAAAAAAAAAACTTAAGTAAAACAAAATGTAAGTAAATAGTCACAGAAAGCATTAAAATGTCGTGGTCCACACTCAGAACCCACAGGCCTGGCCTCTCTGGATGTCTATGGCTTTCTTCACTGAACAATTGGAACTGGTTTGAAACATTTCATTGTTGAAGAGAGCCATGTCCATCAGAATTGATCATCGTATAGTCGTGTTGCCATGTATAATAATCTCCTGGTTCTGCTCATTTTACTCAGCATCAGTTCATGCAAGTCTCTCCAGGCCTCTCTGAAATCATCCTGCTGGTTGTTTCTTATAGAACAATAATATTCCTTAACATTCATATGCCATAATTTATTCAGCCACTCATGGGCATCCATTTAGTTTCCAGTTTCTTGCCACTACAAAAAGGGCTGCCACAAACATTTTTGTACATGTGGGGCCCTTTCCTTCCTTTAAGATCTCTTTGGGATATAGGCCCAGTAGAAACACTGCTGAGTCAAAGAGTATGCACATAAACATTCAATTCTTTATCCTATAAAATTCCCTTCACCTTTTATTTGGGCAATTAGATGGCAAAGTGGATAGTGCACTCAGGCTCGGAGAGGAAGACTCCTTTTCCTAAATTCAAATCCAGCCTCAGATAAGCTGTGTGACCCTGAGTAAATCACTTAACCTGGTCTACCTCAGTATCTTCATGTATAAAATGAAATGGAGAAGGAAATGGCAAAACATTTCAGTATCTTTACAAGAAAATCTCAAATGGAGTCATGAAGAGTCAGACATGACTGAACAATAGCAAATCTTTTATTTTTATAAGACTTTAATAGACATGTTGTCTATTGATTGTCAGCTCCACCAGGGCATGGAATACCTTCTAACTCTTCCACATCTTCCCAATTATTTCAGTGCATTTGATGAAAAAAGATCTCACATGGCAAGTATTTACATGTATGCCATCTGTTGATACAATTATTGCCCTTTGTGAATCAGTTAAATTTCTATAAATATAAACACATATATGAACAAAGACATCAGGGACTTATTGTTATAGAGTAAACTAACTTTATTAACTTCCCATCCCACTTCCTAAATTGACTTTGAGAATCCCAGGAATAAAGGATCACAGGTGTAATTCCAGGTTCCCATTTATATCAGTGTCATGAACTCCCATAGTTTATGGATTTTGTACAATTGCTAGTTCGTTTCCAATCCATTTAATAAATTATTCATGTAATGAATATGGTAAGTAATACATAATTACCACTGAGGTTCTCTTCAAGCATGCATGATTTCCTTTCTATCTGTAGTACACACATCTCCACCCACACCCCCAAGCTGGGTCTGATTAATTAAAATTCTGCTTGCCTACATATCCATCCATCAAAAACTGAGATTTTCATTATTCCTAGAAAAGTCTT
Organism: Myrmecobius fasciatus; assembly: GCA_023553655.1. Classification (NCBI taxonomy): domain Eukaryota; kingdom Metazoa; phylum Chordata; class Mammalia; order Dasyuromorphia; family Myrmecobiidae; genus Myrmecobius; species Myrmecobius fasciatus. The sequence continues at coordinate 119,125 of JAJPUD010004859.1, forward strand.
ATTTACAATGAGCTTGGTTCACTATCTCTTATCAACCAGAGCTCTTGCTTCATCCAGTATCTCAAGGAGAAAAGCTACAGAGGAGTCCTTTGATCTGCCGGCCACATATACCAAGTTACCACAGTACAAAGTACAGTAAGGTCTCATTAATCCACACTCATTCTGTCCAGATGTCCAAATTTCCAAAGACATAAGTTTACAGGCTTATATCATGCAGTTACTTCTGATTTGTTAGTGTTTGGTTTTGCTCAAATAAAACTGTCTTTGGAGTTCAAAGGTAATGGAGAAATGAATACCTTCTCAAAAACATCATTGATACATTCTAATAAAACTCCATTACAATACCCAAAGAGATATGGAGGAATATAGTTCATCTTATTTTATGCCCTAGATGTGAATCAAATGATTGCAGACAATCCAGACCCAAAGCTTATGTCCTAACAGTATTCATCCAAGGAATTTTAATTTATCTTCACCAAATTGTATAACATTGGTGATTTTGATTAATTATTGAATAATGTTTTTATTTCAAATCTTAATGTTTATTTTATGTGCATTTGATATGTATTACCATTGAAAGGCAGCTTAGAGTAATGCCTTAATCAGGAAGATTCCCAATATTTAGTCTCACCTATGACACACTCTAATTATGTGACCATGAGAAATCTCTCACCCTTCCTCTTTCAGGTTCCTCCATCTCCTTCTTCTCTCTTCTCCCTTCTCTTCTCCCCCTCTCTCTCCTGTCTTCTCCCCCCCCCTCTTTTGGATAGTAGGTTTTTCTATGTCTAGAAGAATAGAGCTACTCACAGGCCTGATGCTACTATTCATTGATACAGGAGCTTTTACCTATGCTACCTGTTCAGTACCTGACCTGGAGCAATTCATCTTCCTGAGTTCAGATTTGATCTCAGATAGTTACTAGCTCCGTGACCCTGGATAAGTCAAGGTTATTATTTCTGCCAAGAAAATCCCAAATGGGATCACAGAGTCAGACATGATTAAAATGATTGAACAACAACAACTTCTGACCTATCTCCTCATTCCTTAGGCACTTGGGGGTCCTCTATTTACTGGGGGTTCATCATATCAATGCCAAACTTAGTGTGAGCATCTGATCAGCTTAACCCACTGCAGTTTATAACTCGAGTATTCCAGTACTCAAGATCTTCAACAGCTTCAGCCTCCCCAGTGTCTAGGGTTACAGACTTGCTCCACCATGCCTGGCCCTGGACAAATCCCTCAAACTCTCAATGCCTCCCAAGCATCTCTCTAAAACCACAAATTACTCTCCATTGTGAATTATCATTTGGTAGAGTTTTCACACCAAGTGTCCCCTATACCAAGGAAGTAACCAGGTCAAGATAGATTAAAAAATAAAAATGTATTCCCATTGTAACAGGATATTGTGATGTATTTCAAAAATCACTTCCTGTACTTGAGAAGTATGCCCTGTTCCACCATTATTAAGATTCTGTCGTCTCTGGTATTTACAAAGTTCTATTTTAATCTTTTGTAGCACAAATTTTGTCCTCCCAGGAATGTATCTCCTATTTATAACACTGCTCCTCTTGAACTAACTGTCCCCTGTAATGGGGCTCTAACCTACATTTTCTTGTGAGTTTTTTATATAAATTACAGCCCTTTGAGTACTCTCTGATCCCATCAAATTTACCTTCTTGCTGTTCCTCACATATCACATTCCATTTCTTCTCTCAGTGTCTTTGCAGATTGTCCTTCATGCTTGTACTCTCTCCAAAATCACTTGAAATCTATTTCTTTTAAAGCTCATTCACTTTTATTTTAAAGCCTTCTCCAACATGAGACTTTCTTGATTTCCTCTCTCATTAGATGACATACCTCCTCACAAAAAACCAATTACTTGGTATATGTTTTTTGTATTTGCTTACAAGAATACATTGTTTATCCAAAAGAATGTAAGCTCTCTAAGGACAAAGCCTTTTATTTTTGGCAAACTACTCCAGTATTTCTGCCAAGAAAATCCCAAATAGGTCATGAAGGGTCAGACTAAAATGACTGACTTAGTCCATCCTTCCTTTGGCACCTGGATGCCCTCTATTTACTGGGCATCATATTGATGCCATATCTCTCTCCAGTGCCTTAATGGAAAATAATAACTACCACATGGTGCTTAATAACTGTGCATTTATTGATTTAATATTATATAGAAATACCAGCTCACAAATTCAGACATTAGACTAAGTATGCTTGTAACCTCTTAGGAAACATAGATCTATTCATCTTTTAAAGTACATCTCAAATATTACTGCCTTTAAAATACATTTAAAATATGTGTGTGTGTATAGTAGTAGTAGTAGTAGTTGCTGTTGCTGTTGCTGTTGTTGTTTATCCTTCATTCCCAAAGAGAACCATGACATTAGGGAGGGGATGCCATGACATGCAAGTGAATTGGATTTAAGTGAAGGAGGGCTGTGGAAGGTCATCTGCCTCACTTTCCCCTCCAGAGCCACCTGGGTCCAATAGCCAGATATAGATCAAGACGACTGGGGATGGCCTTCAATTACACTTGAAGTATGTGTGTCTGTGTGTAAAATGAGCTCTAAAGGATGGATAGAGATTCAAGAAGCCAAGAGAATAGAAGAGAATGGGGAAACCACTTGAACAATGGGATCTTAAATTTAACACTGGCTGTGTAAAGGAAAATCAGCAAGTAAGTTTTAATTTTACTGGAAGTAAATAAGGTGGAAAGACATAGTATAGCTTGGGGAAGAGAGAGCCAGTCTTGGAATCAAGGAGATCTGAGTCCAAATGCCATTCCAACATATACTGGCTATGTGAACCTGAGTAAGTTACTTGATCTCCCAGTTTCCTCATTGGAAATTTTTTATACTATTGAAATCACACACCAATTAGTAAGTCATTAAGGCAAGCAGTAAGGGTACAAAGAAAGGCAAAAACACAGTACCTGTTCTCAAGGAGCTCACATTTTAGTGAAGGAAACAACAGGCAAATAACCCTATGCATGCTAGATATATCTTCTTGTTTTCAAAGAGGACCAATGACATAAAGGTGATGCCCAATTATTGCACGTAATTGGATTTAAACGTTGCAAAAAGTTGTCAGCCTCACTCTCTCTTCTAGAGTCATGGCAGTTCAGTGGCAAGACTGTTGAATGCAGTGGATGATCTTGGCGTCTTTGATGTCTGACCAATCTCTCAGAGCACCACACCACCTGCATCAGCCACCTTCATTGCTGCTGGAACAAATTGTTCTCATCTGCTTATTCCACCAAGCGAAGTCTTCACATGTTTGGGGTAGACAACCCCCAACACACCAATAAATTCAAGTCTTCTTGGTTACCCCCAACCTGGTTTACCCCATCTGTCATATTCTTCTCTTAAGCAGAAGACAACCATCCCCCCAGTTAGCTCCAAGGGTACAGAAAGGGACAACATTTTTCAAAATAGATATTTCTAAGTTTTATTTGTCCTACACATCTGAATCAGCATATGTGATGAAATAGCTTTGTTTACTAGTTACCAGTCAGTTATAAATGGAAGGTTGGAAGGGAGGCACTGGCAGTTGGAGAAACCAATAAGGTATATCTTGGAAGGTGAACTTTGAGCTAATTCTTAAAAGAAACCAGACTATCTAGGAGATAAAGGTAAGGAAGGAAAGCATTCCAGGCATGAAGGAGAGCCAAGGCAAAGGCCCAAATGCTGGATATTGATTGTTGTGTGGGTTGTAGAATATATGAAGGGGATTGGAAAGGTAGAAAAGTAGAAAGGAGCAGGGTTGTGAAGAGCTTTTCATATCAAATAAAATCCTTGATATGTGAACCTGGAAGTAATAAGGAGTCTTTGGAGTTTGCTGAACTGAGCTGATGAGACCAAACCTGTGATTTAGGTAGATAACTTTTGGGAGCTATGTGGAGAACAAAATGGAGTGAGGAGAGACTTGAGGGAGAAAGACCAATAGAAAGCTATTGTAATAGTCTATGTGCACAGTAATTAGAGCCTGCATCAGAGTGGCTGCTATGTGAGTGGGGAAAAAAGAGAAGCATAAGAAAAATTCGGTGAAGGTAAAAATAAAAGACAATAAATTAGAGATATAGATAAATGGAAGTGAAGAGTTGGGAAAGACAGTGAAGTGATAAGCTTGGGTAACTGAGGAAATAGTGATGCCATTAAGATAATATTAGGAAAGTTGGGAAGAGAGAAATGTTTAATCTTTTTTAAAAAATAGGTTATGAGGGCAGCTAGGTGGTGCAGAGAATAAAGCACCAGCCCTGAAGTCAGAAGGACCTGAGTTCAAATTTGGCCTCAGACACTTAACACTTCCTAGCTGTGTGACCCTGGGCAAGTCACTTAACCCCAATTGCCTCAGCAAAATATAATAGGTTATGGGGGGCCTCTAAAGATTTTTGAAGAAGGAGATGATATTGAGAAATTTTGAGGACTCAAGGAGTGAAGCAACTCTCCTAAATCATCTTACTAAAAGTGGAGATTAAGCCATTTACTTTTGAGTATTGAAATACTCAATTTCTTTGTTGGGGATGAGGAGAGATTTTTTTTTAAAGTTTTGATCATAGGGTAATGGGGCCTGGTACATGTCCATATCACTTGAGATGAAGGCACCCAAAGAAGATGATAGAGAGCTGCTACAGGGAAAAGATATTCTCCATTCCCTTACTATGTGGATGATGTCCTCTTCCCTATTGGTTATATAGCTGGAACTGTCTATATTATTAAAACAACCAGACTAAGACAGTCTTTTTTTCCAGTTGACCAGAGGTGAAGGTGAAGGTCTTACCCACATCATTGGACATTATGCACTGAGCTGGGGAAGAAAGGGGAATTAGGTTCCTAGTTTAGCTGAGTTCTTATATGCAACAATCACACAAAGTTTAAAGCCCCTCCCTGGGCTTACATTCTGGGACTCTAGCTTCTCAAGGTTTCCCTGCTGGGTGGACTACAACATTAATCCTGGAATCCTGACTCCAAGATCATCATGGCTCAACCTCCTGGATCCAGGAAATCATTTATAACACATACTTTTTATTGCATCATAATCTGAAAAGGATGCACTTAATATCTCTGTTTTTCTACATCTGATTGTGAGGTTTTTGTATAGCTGTCATGTACCACTGAGAAAAAAAGTATATTCTTTTCTATCCCTATTCAGTTTTCTACAGAGGTCTGCCATATCTAACTTTTCAGAAATTCCACTCACCCCCTTAACTTGTTTCTTGTTTATTTTGTGATTAGATTTATCTAGCTTTGAAGTTGAGGTCCTCCATTAATACAGTTTTGTCAACTTTCTTCCCACAACTCACCTAGAGGGACCATCTCCAGTTGTCTTGATTTATATCTTGCCATCGGACAAAGATGTCTCTGGTGACTTTGCACAGCCCACTCTCATTTAAATCTGACTTGCTTGCTTGTTATGATTCCTAACTGTATATTTCCCTCTATCCTATTTCCTCTTCTGTCTAAACCTTTCTTTCTCCATTCACTCTATCCCTCCTCATAATTTTGATTCTGAGTACTGCCTCCCTCAATTTGTCCTCCCTTCTGTCAGCTGGTCCCCCTCCTTTTTCTTTCTCTTTGTATTTGCTATAGGGTAATACAAATTTCTATACTTAACTGAGTGTGTATGTGTTATTCCCACTTTGAGCCAAATCTAATGAGATCAAAGTTCAAACAATGCTCAACCCCTTCCTTCTTTCCTTCTACTATATAATGGGACTTTTTAACTTCTTCATCTGATGTAATTTACCCTATTCTGCCTCCCTCTTCTGCCAGTACAATCCTTTTTTTTTCATTCCTTAATTTTTTTATATCATTGCATCAAAGTCAACACCTTCTGTCTATGTATACTCCTAATTGCCCTAATAGAGACACCATTTTCAAGAGTTACAAGTATTATTTCCCATATATGGATGTAAACATTTTAACTTTACTTAATAATATGGAGGGTTTTTTCCTATTTACCTTTTTATGCTTCTCTTGAGTATTGCATTTGAAGATAGAATTTTCTATTCAGCTCTGATCTTTTCATTAGGAAAGTTTGAAAGTCCTCTATTTCATTAAATATTTTGAATGAATCTTTTCCCCTGGATGATTCTGCTCAATTTTGATGGGTAGTTGATTATAATTCAAGCTCCCTTGCTTTCTAGAATATCATATTCCAAGACTTCTGATTCATTAATGTTGAAATTGCTAAGTCCTATGTAACCCTGACTGTGGCTCCTTAATATTTGAATTGTTTCTTTCTGGCTACTTGCAGTATTTTCCCCTTGACCTGATGATTTTAGAATTTGACTACAACCTTCCTTGGAGTTTTCATTTTGGGATTTCTTTCAAGAAGTGATTGGTGGTTCTTTTAATGACTATTTTACTCTGGTTCTAGGATATCAGGGCAATTTTCCTTGATAATTTCTTGATAGATGGTATCCAGGCTCTTTTTTTGATCATAGGTTTCAGATAGTTCAATAAGTCTTAAATTATCTCTCCTGAATCTATTTTCTAGGTCACTTGTTTTTCCAATGAGATATTTTACATTTTCTTCTATTTTTTCATTCTTTTGATTTTGATTCTTGATGTCTTGTAAAATCATTAATACCACTTGCCCAATTCTAATTTTTAAGGTATTATTTTCTTCAGTTAACTTTTATGTCTTCTTTTCCATTTAGCTAATTCTACTTTTTTTTTTTTTTTTTGCTGAGGCAATTGGGGTTAAGTGACTTGCCCAGGGTCACACAGCTAGGAAGTGTTAAATGTCTGAGACCAGATGTGAACCCAGGTCCTCCTGACTTCAGGGCTGGTGCTCTATCCACTGCGCCATCTAGCTGCCCCAGCTAATTCTACTTTTAAGGAGTTATTTTCTTTAATAGGTGTTTTTTTCCATGTGGACAATTTTGTTTTTCTAAGCATTTATTTTTTTCAGTCAATTTTTGTGCTTCCTATTTCAAGCTTTTGATTCTATTTTTTTTCATAATTCTCTTGCATAGCTCTCATTCCTTTTCCCAATTTTTCTTCAGCCTCTCTCATTTTATTTTTAATTCTTTTTCAGCTCTTGCAAGAAGGCTTTTTAATCTTGAGACCAATTCATCTTCATCTTTGATGCTTTGCACATAGGCATTTTGACATTGTTGTCCTCTTCTGAGTTTGTGTTTTGATCTTCCCTGTTGCCACAGGAGCTTTCTGTGGTCAGGGTCCTTTCTGTTTTTTATCTGTTTTTAGTCTATTTCATAACTTTTAAAGTTGATCTCTGCTCCTAGAACAGGGAGCACTGTTCCAAGCTGCTTGTTCTAGGGGGCAAGTGTCTGGTCACTGGCCTTCTGCACCAGGTCTTAGGTGCTGGTGGTTTTCCCCTTGCACTGGGGTGACCCAGACTAGTTGTATATGCTTTACTGGGGATTTCTGGGCTGACAGTTTGCCTTGTGTGTGGAATTGGAGGTTTCACAGCTAGTCTGATGTGCCACTAGTCTGCTGAGCCAGGACAGAGGGGCCACAGTTACTGATCTGTACTGTGGCTAAGAGCCACTTGCTGGTGGGTCAGACACAGTCTGTGCTGGGCTGTACTTCCCCTTTACCCACGTGAGATAAATCTATCTTAAGCTGGAAAATTGTTTCACTTCATCTTTTCTGTAGATCCTATCACTTCAGAATCCTTTTAGAGACTTGATTTTATATTGTTTCTTAGGGAAACTGGGCAGAGCTCAGACAACCTCCTGGCTTTTTTCTGCCATCTTAGCTCCCTCCTCTGTTTTCACTAACCTGTAATGATTTATAGCTGGAAGGGACATTTAAAGATCATTGAATCCAATCCTCCCTTTTAATAAAGAAACCAAGGCTCAGAGACATTTAAAGATTTGCCCATGGTCACACATTTACTAAATATTTGGGCAGAATTTGAACTCAGCATTCTTTATTCCAAGTCCTAGGCTTCCTAACTATGACACTACCCTAATTCTTTCATGAAAGATCCACAATGTTTTGAAATGTGTAATCCCTGTCCTGTTATAATATACAGAGTTTACAACAGTTGTGTGGCACTTTTGAAAGTGACTATAAATGTGGATCAAATCATGAAATTGTGATTATTAATACTCTAGTGATCTTTGTTTACTTGGTTACCAAAAATATTAAATTGTACACATATTAGGTACACATTTTTAATTGAATTAAGTCAATTATATTTTCTCCTAAAAAAAAGTCTCATTACTTGAACCAATACTAATCAAAACCTGAGTTATCCTTGCCTCCTGAAAGTCCTAACTCTAGGCACAAAGTTAGTCAGTGACTAGGAGAAGGTAATTGGCATCCATAGGGCTGGCCTTGCAAATTAAAATATTTAACTGATAGTGAGTGTACATAGAATTTCCTAAAATTTTGAAGTTATTTTGAAGTAGATATAAAAAAAACCCTAGAGAATCTATACCAGCAGAACTGAACCATTTGGGAGACAAGGCACTTTCTATTTCAATTTTAAATCCATAATTTTGCCTTTCTTACCTTTTCCATGCAGAAGGGAGAAGGTAAAGGGCAGGGGGGAAGAGAAAGAGAAAGAGGGGTGGAGGGAAAATTAGGAATTGAAAAAAAAATAAACCCACAAAGGGGTAGATAATCTGAATACTTTTATATTTCCTGTTTTTAAGAATTATGACATTGAAAAAGTCATAGAATCACTGATATAATAGAAAGATACTTAAACAATGGGTATCCAAACATTAAGAACATCCTCCTTCCACTAGGAAGAGCTGATAATTTACTTATCTTTATACAATTCACAATGAAGAAAAGTTCCTTAATACTGCACAAAATATGCTTTTTTTCCCCATTCATAACTACCATTTAAAGACTATTTACTCAAGACAGGCACCTTACTTTCTAAAATTTATTTTTCTTTTTTTTTTTTTTATCTTTTTTTCTTTTTTGCTGAGGCAATTGGGGTTAAGTGATTTGCCCAAGGTCACACAGCTAGGAAATGTTAAGTGTCTGAGATCACATTTGAACTCAGGTCCTCCTGACTTCAGGGCTGGTGCTCTATTCACTGCGCCACCTAGCTGCCCCTAAATTTTCATTTTTAAAAAACCTGAAATCTTATAGGACTCAGCAGCAATACTGTAGTTACTAATAAAGATTGTTTACCTGAGATTAATTTTATTATTATCAGGTTACATAAGGTAATTCTCACATAAAATTACATGTATCTCACTGTGTGAGGATAACTTCCTATCTCTCCATTCTAATCATTCCTATTAGTTCCTGTTCAATTCTGATGAAAAAATTTTTTATAAAGCTTAGGGAAACATTAACCCTGACTCTCTTATACCTAGAATGCTCTTCCCATCTTCCTCCTCCACTAGTGCTACTCTTCTTTCTGGCTTCCTTCAAGTCCCAATTAAAATGTTATCTTCTACAAGAAGTCTTCTCCAACCCTTTGTAATTTCTGTTAATTATTTCCTATTTATACTCTATAAAGCTTGCCTTGAATGTATTTGTCTACATGTTGTCTTCCCCATTAGATTATAAAGCTCTTGAAAGCAAGAGCTATCTTTTGCATCCTTTTGTATCCCAGAATTTAGCATAATGTCTGACACATGTAGGCTTTTAATAAATGTTTATTTAATGATTGATTGACTTGTATCTTGCTTCCCAACCCAAGATTTCAAAGGACTTATCAGATACTGTATTTTTAAAGAGATGGTTGGACCTTATTTATTTCTAAAAGAAAATTTTCCATTAGATAGGCAGATGCAAATATATACAGGTAAGAATTTATTTCACACCACCCAACTCATTGCATTTTCAAGTGAAACATTCTGCTTTGTATCACCTGCACTTAAAAACAGAAGAACACAACTTGGTAAGGCACAATATTGAAAAGAGGCAACGTGGAGGACTTTTTCCTCATTTTGGCTTTGTAAAATACCTGTGGTTTTTCAGAATATATCTAAGAACAGAAAGCATAGCATCCATAAAGTTGCAAGAATTTAGTTCATATACATATCGTAAAAAGATAACAAAAAAGACTCAGGTACATCACATTTTTTGAAATAGTAATATTGCCCTAGAGTTTAAGATTTACATCAGAGTAGCACACTATACAAAGGGTGCAGATTAAAAAAAAAATTTTGTGATACCAAGCTGCAAGTTTACATTTAACAAGTGTACTGGGCTTTGAAATGAGTTGACTTCCTATCCTTACACACACACATAAAGTTTTCAAAATTTCCCCACCCTGGCTAATTTAACAGAGAAATAAATATGAAGGGAAACCTCTGGCCCAACCCCAACTTTCCCACTCCATAAAACATTATAAAATATCAAAATTCCTGCACTCATAAAAACAACCCACCAAACTTTAAGCATCAGAGTTAGCCCTAATACTACTAGTACTGGGCTCTGTTCTTGGCTCAATCTCTAAACTCGATGGTGCAAAATCAAGCACCTGATAAGAATTAAAAGCATTTTAAGTGAAGCCTTCAAAACTGAAGGTTATGTGGACCTGATTCTCCCCCTCCTCCCCCTCCCCTTTTTTTTTTAAGACTAAATACTTTACATAGAATTCTTTAAGTTAGGCTTGGGAATTGTCTAGAATTCATTGATTCAACAGAGCTTGTTTTAAGAATCACAAGAAGTTAAGCAAGTTTTTTTTTTTAATCAATTCAGGTTATAACTAAACATTTCCAGATACTATAGCAATCATTTCATCAAAATAAAATATAAATAATAAGAGCCTATGTGTACATAAGAGATTTACAGGTTAATCTTTTGTTCCATATATATTTGAAAGAAGTTTTTTGATAGCTATTAGTAAGAGCAAGTAAAAAAATTATTATAAAGTGGTATTGGACTTCCTCTAGAGAGCATGAGTTGGGACTTATTAAATTCGTAAAGGAAAAAGCAGTTGTAATGCTTCTATCCCACGGCTACACAAAGATTCCCTTTCAGGTTAGATACTGCTCTGAATATGGAAAAGTCGGCTTAACTCAGGGCAAGCCTGAGATCAGAGACTTAAAAGCAACAAAAACAACAAAAAACCCTTCGGCTGCACCCCAGCTCTATGTCAGACAGTATGTTAAAGGCTGATGTGGCATTTTCCAAGAGAAACAATGCCTTATAAATATCACCTACTAGCAAATCTGTGTGACTCACAAATAAGTGACATTCTCCAAGTCCCAAGGCAAGGAAGTTAAGGAGCTGTGAACACAGGTCTCCTGATCCACAGAGCTCAGATGCAGCCAATTAAAACACTAGCCTCCATTCCTAACGGCAGCAGCCTTCTCATGATCTTTAAGACACATGGCATTATCCTGCTGCCAGTTCTTTGGGAAAAAGTCATCTGTTGCATTTAACTGAATGCTTTCACGGATTTTTAGGGTAGCTGGTATTTTTTAAAGCAGTCTCAGCAGACGATTAAATTAAAAGTCCTGTAACAGCACACCTGGGCTGGAATCAAAATGATTTTTTTTTTTTAAACATAAAAAGCTTTCTAATGAGGAAAAAGGCAGGCCTTTCCCTGAAAATCCAGTAATTGTAACATATCCTTTGCTCTCATTCATTTCTTTTTAAAGTTAAATCAGCAGCATAACCAGCCCGTTATGTAAAGGGAAAACATTGAGGAGCACATATTGGCTGACTTTAAAAAAAGCTATATTGTGTCACACAAACATTTGCTACCTCCCTTCAAAAGAACATTCCCATGCCTTACAGATGGTACAAATTAGCCATGCAAGCTCTCAAGACACACGGAAAAGAGCATCCTGCCCTGGGAGTTAGAACAAAGCGGGAAGGAGGCAGTTTGGGGCACACATTATAGAACCGAAAGGAGGAGACCTTTGGGCCAGGAGTCAGAAAGTTAATGACCACATTTTGCTCCCATTAATATGGTCATTCCCTAAAACCAAATGGAGGAGACATTCCAATAGACTCACTCAACAACAGCCATGTCATTCAACCCAGATCTACTCAATATCCACACCTGATTTCAGTATGATTTTTTAAAAAATCATGCTTTGGGAGGGGGCTATCAATGCCAAATAACCACCCGGATGGATTTTCCCCCATTGAATTAACCAGGCACTTGCCCTTGACTGAAGTAACTAAAGTGACCAATTACTTTGAGGATGTACTTTGAGGAAACTTTGCAAGTTTCTTTAGTTTGTTGTTTTGTTTGTTTTAAGTGAAAGTGCAGTTTGCATGGAGTTCTAAGGCTTAAAATGTTGTTTTTTAGCAGGCACAATGTTTCAAAGAGATACAAATGCTCATTGATGGCCCTTTGTTTACAGTCCACTGTGTCATTTAATAGCCTTAAATCAAGTCAAGGTTTCTTCTTCCTCCCATAATCTATCATGCTCCTTTGTCCTCCTACATATTAAAATACAACAAGACTCCACCATCTTTACCGAGCTCTGGAGTGTCTTCTCATGATGTGTGATGGGGCTTTAAATGACCAGATTGCAGGAAAATTCTTAATCTACTTAAAAAATCATTTGCATAAAAGTATGTCTGCCCCCTTAGCTCACACCAAGAAATTGAAAAGAAAGAAAACAAAGAACATAAGTTGAGCTCTCCCCACATTAACATGTATTTATATATATATATATATATACACACACACATATACATATTTTCTATACAATGAAAGGAAAAATCATTTGAGCTAATATAGCTTCTAAATTGTATTTCTTTTAAAAATAGCCTTTTCTGGGTTTCTGGCCAGCAGCATTATACCAAACAGCAATATTTCTTCCACCAAGATTTGGAAATATTTTTCATTTTGTCTGGAGTCCTGTTCTTGGATTTCTTTGGTTGCTGTTGAGTGTCCGAGTGCTGAATGCCAGCCACGATGGCTGCATCAAAGACCTCTTTGAGGTTTTTCTGAGTCAAGGCAGAACACTCAATGTAAGAGGCAGCTTTGATCTCCTCTGCACACAGCTTAGCAGCCTCCTCTGCCACTGGCTTCTCCTTGCACTTGTCCAGTTCAATAAGGACCTTCACATCTTCTCGAAGGTCTGACTGTGTGCCAACCAGTATGATGGGAGCTTTGGGGCAGTGACAGCGAATCTCTGGGACCCATTTTTCACTCACGTTCTGAAAGGATGAAGGGCTTACAACGCTGAAGCACAGCAGAAAGATGTCCGTGTTGGTATAGCACAGAGGCCTGAGTTTGTCAAACTCATCCTGTAACAAAACAGCAGTCCAGAATTATTTCTTTTTAGTCACAGTTTAAAAACTCAAGATAGCATATCCCAAAGTTAGGAAAATCCACCTGGATATGGGAGGAAAGAATTGTTTTCTGAGTAACAATATTACTGCCTCTTTGAGATCCAGTCCCCAGATGATGACATCCATCTTGTGGGGGTGTCAGTAAAGGTCCTTCCATTCCCAAATGCTTCTAACTCTTAGCATCATTCATGACCTCAAACAACTTCCTTAGGAAATACTACAGCTGACTTGTCTTGTAGATACATATACTACATTAAAATAAATTTGCCTTATTTATTCTCTTATTACAAAGAATAACTTGGGCCTAGATTCTCTAAATGGTAGGTATAAATCATCCTATTTATTCATAATTTATTTCTGCATCCATATCCACAAATAAAAAATATCCCAAGTAGAAAGTAAATACCCTGATGATAGATAGATAGTCATGGCATCCCCAGTGCCTGGCAAATAGTAGGTACTTATTGTTTATTGGTTGATTGATCAATAAATATCTAGTGAACTGATTTAAGAGTACAAAATACTTCAGGATACAATAGAAAGGATTTGGGACTAGAGGACTATAGTTTGAATGCCTCAATTACTTATATATGTGACTTTGAACAAGTGACTTAGCAGTTTCTGGCCCTCAGTTTCCTCCTCTATAAAAAGAGAATTGAATAAGATGGCTTGAGCTCTCTTCCACTTCTAAGTCCATAATCCTCACAACAGCTATAAAGTTAATATATCATAGATTTGTCTCTTTCATAAAGGGGATACATAGCACAAGGGAATTTAATGTTCCTTAGATCTTCTCTGGAGTTATCTTGTATGTTCTTATTAATACTGTATTTCCTCTATTAGAATGTAAGCTGCTTGAAGGAAGTGATTGCTTTTGCTTTTTATAATATCCTTACTCCCTGGCACACAGTAAGCACCTAATAAATGCCTGTTGGTTGATTGAGCACTTGATTATTAAAAAGTATAGAGTGATACACTGGCTGAGTGAAAAACCAACCACAAACTCTCATTCAGTGACCTGCTCTGGTCTCCACACCACTTGTGTTAACTGACCAATGAAAGGATAAGTGACAAAGCCCTGTTTTCCACTTAATATCTATTTGTTTTTTTCTCCTCTTCCTCCTTTCCTTTCTCTCCTAGATCACCTGCTTACCTTTTCTTTACACCTGTCTTACTCAGCTTGTCCTATGAGTATTACCTGTTTTGTTTCTAGAGTTCCTGTATATTAGAGGACCATAGAAGTTGCTGAGCCCCACCCTATGTACCCTTTGTGAATCTTGAAACAAAAAAAAAGTTAGAATTATTCAAAATAATCTGATTTGGCAATTTATAAACTTCTATTAAGTAGATAATTAACCACACCTTTCCCCTTTTACTCTGACCTTGAAAGTGGGCTCTTCTAACCTGTATGAATCTGAAATCCATTTGTTCTCTGTTCATACAGTTCTATTTTCAGTTATGTGAAGATTCAAATAGTTTCCTACTAAAAAGTTGGATAGAAATGATCTCATTGCTATTTAAAGTTCATATTTATGGCTGCCATCCATTTTAATGTGCATCATACAAACTTAGCTATCCAGTGGCATGCAAAACATTAAGCATTATTCCACAGTCTCCTCTACACAATTCTTCATTCCATCACATTATTTACAGTCCCACATTTATACAAACATCAATCCTTGTCAAAATCTTCCTAGTTACCACCTCTCTTCCCCTCCTATATGAAGGCTTTTGTTCTCTTTTTATTGGAATTTATTATCTCCATTCAAAGTGCCATATTTCAAGTAGAAGGCATCAATCAACCAATATGAAAAGGACTTCTAGTTGAAGCCCTAGAAGTGATCAGGGTATTTATTAAAAATCACAGCAGCTTCCTGACCTTTCAGAAACCCAAAGCAGAGGTCAATTTTGACCTTGCAGATCAAATACTGAACAAAACTAAACCAGAGAAGTTTTTCCTCGGCTCAGAAAATGTTTTAATTAAAAGTCCTTTCATATTCTCAGGGGATCTCAAATTAAGATGTACAAAGAACAAGTACAATATGAAATTAGTCCTGCTGGTAGTAGCGGGAATGAATGAGGCCAAAAATACTTGGATGTTAGTTGTATTTGGAGGGTCTACATTCCCCCAAAAAGCTGGCCAACTTAACCGAGGCGAGACTAGGCTTGTGACAGGAGTCCAGGAAGCAGACTTCAGCAACTCTCTGGAGACTAAGTCTGAGAATCTAAGGAAGCAAAGCAGAAACCTAGCACCTTAGCCTCCTTTGCCTAAACAGAAGCTGATCTAAATGCAATTCACTGATGTAAATTCAATATGCACATGGAAGGCAAGGCCAGTGGAAGGGCAATCTCCATTCAGTGAAATGGATTCTGGGAGCCAAGTGGTTTGTATAAACTTGCCAGGTATGTGTTAAAGAAATTGTGCCTGATTAAATTCAATCATTTAGGAAGAGCAGGGGGGAAAAAGAAAGAAAGAAAAAGAAAAACCAGACAGCAGAGATTCCTATTATGAGGATACAACTTGGTTTAGAAATGAAAGGGAGCTCCTGTTGGCAACTCTATTGTGAGCCACACCATTTTGACTGTGATCTCTTTTTCTTGAGCCAAGGAATGTCTTTTCAAAAATCCCCAAGTCCCTTTCTGTTTTCACTAAAAGTTAGACTGTGGGTGATGCATTAACCTCATTTTAACCAATGTGTTTATATCTACACGTAGTCCCTGGGAGAAAATCCAAATGCACGAAGAGCAATTTGTATTTAGAAGTTCACGCTTCCACCCACCCAGCTGTATCTTCCCTGACAGGGTACATAATTAGCTTCTACAGGATCACCTCATTTCAGTGCAATTTCACACCCTAGGAGATCTGTGCTCCAATCTCTTGATATCTAAATTGGGGATAGACATGGCTAGCTCATCCACCATGCAGGGACAGCAGGAGGATTGCCTTAATTAGCTAATGTCTTTAAACTTGAGTTTCCTTGGATGAGTATTAGGGAAATACCACAGGTATTAATCCAAGTCACTCAGAAAGAAGATTAACAAATCTAGGGGGAATGGAATGAGACTTGCATAGGATCAGATTTAGAGTTTAAAGGGTACCCTGGTGGGCAAGTTCAACCAAGTTCATCCAGTCCAAATCCTCTATCCTCCTACCCTGCTGCACCTTTTATAAATGAAGCCATGAAAGGTGAACTAATTTAGGCTAGAGGCCACACAGGAAGCAAAATCAGGATTCAATCTCAGGACCTCTGAGTAGTATACTCTTTAGGGCACCAGGAGGTTTCCTGTTTTAGTTCAAGTCAGTCTAATTAGAATAACTACAGAGCAATTATTCCACTCAAGGCATAGTTAGCTGTGCTAAACTGGAAGAGAAATAAAGATGGAGCAGACATCCATCACCCTCCTCTTTACCCTTTCGGTTTAATTGGAGGGTTCATTGATTTAGAGGTGGGAGGAAACTTAAAGGTTATCTCAACCAATTCATTAATTTCAAAGAAGAGAAAACTATGACCCAGAAAGGTCAAAAATATATTTAAGGTCACACAGGACATAAATATCAAAACTGGGATTCTAACTCATGTCTTCTGAGTACTAATCCAGTGTTCTTTCTATTTCACTAGGGCCAGTTACAGAGGATAGACCTCAGGACCTGAAGTCAGGAAGACTCATCTTCCTAAATTCAAATCTGGCCTCATATACTTACTAGCTCTGGGACCCTAGGCAAGTCACCCAAACATGTTTGCTTTAGTTTCTTCCTCTGTTACTATCACCTGGAGAAGAAAATGGCCAATCACTCTCATATCTTTATCAAGTAAACCAACAAAAGAGTCATGACTGAAATAACTCATAGACAAAGGGATAAGAAGTGTACACATACACACACACAAACACACATACACAAAACCCTATAGCAATACACACAATTATAGCTAATTATTTTCCTCATAATTACCTCTGGCATAATTATAATTCCATTTTACAAATCTAGAAACTGAATTTCAGGGAAATGAAATAACTTGCTCACAATTATACAGCTATCAAGTAGCAGAAATGAAATTTAACCTGTTCTGTCATCTATTCTCACTTCACCAATATTTGCAGCTCTTGTAACTTCAGCTCACTTAATTGGCAGTATGAGATTTAAAATTTCTTTCCTCACAAGTCTCTAAGAGGTAGTAAAGTCAACATGCATTTATTGTGCACCTACGACTACATGCCAGGAACTGTATTAATTGGGGAGAAATAAAGAAAAGCCAAACCAGGTAGGGTAAGTATTAGTATTCTCACTTATCTGATGAGGAAATGAGGTCAGAGGCATTCTGTGACTTGCATTAAGTGATCATACAACTTTTGTTTGTTTGTTTTGTTTTGTTTTGCTGAGGCAGTTGGGGTTAAATGACTTGCCCAGGGTCACACAGGATCATACAACTTTTTAAGTAGAGGCTGAGCTAGGGTTCAAATCTAGGTGGTTTCCTGATATTAAGACTAGCGCTTTAACTGTGGAGCAAAATGTACCAAACAGAGAGATGGAAGTAAATTGCTGTCAAATCCCAGTGGTAGCAAAAAGAACAGGCATCCAGTGACAAGGGGCAGAAAGGAAAGAAACTAGCATTTAAGCACCTATTATACATATTAGACACTGTACCTTTACAAATATTATCTCATTTGATCCTCACAACAATTTTGTGATAAAGATGTTATTATCACCATTTTCCAGATGAGAAAATTGAAGCAAACGGGTTAAGTGATTTGCCCAGGGACACACAGCTGGTAAGATTTGTGGCCATATTTGAACTCAGACCTTCTTGACTCCAGGTCCAATATTCTAGCCATTATACCACCTAGCTGCCTAGCTAGAGAAGGAAACAAATCTGAAACAACTTCATGAAGAAGGGCATCTGAATTTGACGAATGGGTAGTTTTTGACTCTATGGAGGAGAAAGGTATTCCAGGCAGAAGTAACATCATGAATAAAGATAAAGGAGCAGAGAAAGAGGAATACAAATAGTTCAGTTTTAATGAATATAATTTCTATGCTTATTTGATATCGAACAAATCATTTTACCTTTGCATCCTCCATTTTCTCATTTGTAAACTAAAGGGCTTGGACTAGCGAATTTATTTTAATCCAAATCATAAGCATTAATTGAGCTCTTACTATGTGCCAGGCACACACAAACACTAATAAGCTACCATTCCTACTATAAAATAGTTTAGTAGCTTATATCACAGCTTTTTAAATGACTTTCAAAGCTCAAGAGAAAAAATGTCAGACATCCAAGTTCTTCAGTCAGTGCTGCGTTGTTTTTTTAAAATAGGGAGCTTGGTTTCAAAGTAAAAAAGAAACAGATATTGATTCAGAAAACCATAATGTGGCATTATCTTGACTTATATTTTTATTTATTTTCTTAAACATTTCCCAATCCCATTTTAATCTGATTCAGTTGCTTCTGAGTTTTGTGGGACTTGCTCGAGGAGTTTGACACCTCTCATGGTAAACGTGGGCAGAACTAAAGTCAGTGGAGACCCAAATCATTATCCTGCTTCAGATTCATACTTATCTATGGGATGATGGATAAATTAATTTCTCAGAGCCTGTTTCCTTATCTGTAAATGTGGATAATAATAATGCTATCAATCTCATAGTTATTTTAAACTGTATTAAGATAGCTTGAAAATCTAATAACACATTTAGTTTGGCAAAGCACTCTGTATATGACTTTTTAGTTGTTATTATTAGGCTTTCAAGCCATTTCCATACAGTCTTTGTTCACTTCTTCTATTCAAAATATGCATCTTAAAGGAAACACTATTTAATGGATACATCCTAGGCTGGGAGTTGGGACACAACTCATTTCTACACCTATAAGGGCATAACTGTACATTGTACAAATTGTGCAAATCTCCACTTGATTCAGTCTCCTCAACTGTAAAATGGTGAGAATAATGGTTAATTTTGAGAATCAAGTAAGATAATATATCTGTCAATATCACCTCTCTGGGACTCACTTTTCTCAGCTGCAAATCTGTAAGCCAATAGCTGGTACAATAGATAGATTGATGAGTCAAGAGGACCTGAGTTCTCAATTCTGTCTTTTTTCTTTGAACTCTAAGTAAATTAATTTCTCTCAGACTTTTACCTTATTTGTAAAATTCAATGAATAAAAGTACCTACCCCTTGGAGTTGTTATGAGGATTAAGTGAGGTAACATAAAAAATGCTTTTCAAATTTTAAGGGACTATATTATGTAAGTGGTAGCTACTATTATTTTACTATTAATAAAAAATACCATTGGACTAGACTAACACCCAGGAGGCCTTAATGTTTTTTGTGTGTCATAGAACTACTTAGCAGTTGAAAGCCCACGGACACCTTCTTAGAATAATATTTTTAAATATCTAATATAAAATACATAGAATTATAAAGGAAAACAACTATATAGAAATAGTTATCAAAATATTAAACAAATTCACAGATCTCAAGTTAAGAACTAATAGACTATAAGATGTTTTCTAGAACTAATGTTCTAAGTTCTATGCAAGACTCCAAATACTTGAATCCACCCAAAGAAGTCAAAAAATCTGAACTGCAAACCATGAAATTCTATTTGGGGGAAATCATTTGAGAAAGATTTATTTCATTTTTCCTTCAGAGTAGAGATCTTTTCTTTCTTTTTTTGGCTATTTTATTTTTGTATCTCCAATCATCACCAATTCCTGGCATAAAGTAAGTACATGACAAATACTTGTTGATAGATTGATAAGATGTTCCAATTAAATAGATGAATGAAGCTTAGCTATGTGCCAAAATGTTTCACTTTCTATATTCATGATAGGAATGTTTATAAAACCTAACAAATGTTTTCCAGCCTTCTTTAACAGAGAATACTGAAAATAATTTAATAATTTTTTGATTACCAATGATAGTCATCAAAAACAAGTAATGTTGTTAACAAGGTCCTCTTTAGCTAATGAGGAATGCAGAGCCTTGCACATAAGAACTTCATAATAATGTTTGTAAATTGAATTACAGGGCTCTTTGACCCTACATGAAATAACCCTAGACTTTTTTTTCTCTCTGTCTTTGTTTCTCTCACTCTGTCTCTCTCTTTCTCTCTTTCTCTGTCTCTCTCTCTCTGTTTCTCTGTCTTTATCTATTTATCTCTTTCTGTTTCTGTGTGTGTGTGTGTGTGTGTGTGTGTGTGTGTGTCTCACACACACATATACATCGTGTGCATATGCCCTGGCAAAAGAGATAACCATGTTTTTTGAAATGTGCATAAAATAAAGGTCAACAGGTTCTAAGTGAAAGATTGTCTTTTTTTTTTTTTTTAACTACACATGTGACCTTTGAAAAGTTCCTTAACCTTTGTAGACCTCCATTTCCTCATTTGTAAAGTGAGGAGATTGAACTAGATAGCCTGAGGACTTTTTCAGAACTAAATCTGTGTTCTTCTGAGTTATGGAAAATAGGAATAGTTCTCTTGAGAGTAAAAACCATGATTTTATCATATCTTTTGACTGACCCAAAGATCTTTAATCCTTGCTTCTGATTTCTCAATAGGCTGACAGAAAAGCAGATTTATCAATAAATGAGATGCCACTGTATCAACATTATACAGCTTGGCACATTTACATTGTATGAGGAAAAAATTGTGTAAGAAAATGAAACTTTTGTTCTAAAATCACCAAAGAATTTAACTACAGTGAAAAAAATGTGGGAAATTTTGATCTTCTTAAGACTCAAAATATTGATTTCTTTTGTCTCTAATTCTGTACTTTTAGTGGTTCTTGGTTTTTTTGTTTGTTTGTTTGTTTGTTTTCCCCATACTAATATAACACAGAAGCCTCTGCAACCCTTCCTATCCCATCTGCACATCCAGTTTCCACCCAACCCATGTCATTCACACACTATATAGGGGGAATACTGGCAGTGAGCATGAAATAGTCAGCTATGATATTGAGCAAGATAACAATGGTAGTGAAATAGCATGTGGAAAAGGCTGGACTGGTTCCCCCTTGGAACTCTGAAGCACTCTCCAATTCTCAACTTGACTGTCCCACAGAGTTGGAGCTTGAGGATGATGAACTGACTTTGGCCCTGATGACAGATGGTACCAGTTTGAAAATCTCTTCAGAAATGGAAGGTTAGCCTCATTCAGAATGTAAATGTAGTTATCAGCATAACATTTTATGGTACTCACTGTACAACTTTACCCTACCAGTTCTCCAGGTCTGCAAGTACTTATTAGAAATAAAGAGAAAACTTTTGGTTAGAGCCAGTTTCAATGGTCTAACAATTTAAAACTTGGCTATATACAAAATCCATGTTTTTTGAGCAGACCAAGATCTTAGAAAAATTATTTAGATGAGTGGTATCAAACTTATTTAGAAATGGATCCCTGCCCAATGTATATTGATTTAGAAAACCACAAATTAACATTATCTACATTTTATTGTATTTTTATTTTTGTTAAACACTTCCTAGTTACACTTTAATCTGGTTCAAGCCTTACTTATGCAGGTGAGTTTGACACTTCTGTTTGAAATTATACCCCAAATGGATTACAGAAGGAGAGAGCTTGGAAGCAGAGGGGATTTGTTTTTAAGGGACATAGAGAATATGTCCCTCAAAAAAACCCCAAAAAACAAAAAACTAACAAACTAGATAAAAGTCTAAGTTGCATAAAAATGCAACTATATGCACCTCAAACTCAACACCCAAAACACCGTTTACTTCACCCCATCTCCCCTCCCACCTTCCCAATTTCTGTTCAGGTATCACTTGTTCTTTCAAGTAGACCAAACTGAAGAATCATCCTCAACTCCATTCTCACTTATCTCCATCTCACTTTGTCCATTCATTTATCAAATCTAGTCAGTTCTATCTGTGGAAATAACTTTTGTATTCAGGCCCTTTGCCCCCTCCCCATCACTATTCATTAGCACTTATAACCTTTCTGATCCCAGACTTCATCATTATCTTGTATATGAACTTTCCCAAGTCTCTTAATTAGCCTCACTGCAACCAACCTCTTTCAAATCCATCCTATATAAATATCATGCTGATACTACTAAACTATAGATATTTCCTATGGTCACTCCTTTGTTCAAGAAGTTTCAGTAACTCCCTCTTGACTCTAGAATAAAACATAAGCTGATCTGTTGGATATTTAAAGCCTTTGACAATCTTTCTGCAATCTATCAAAATCTTCCTTAATTTTAGTGTCTTCGTAGACTACCCCAATTTATCATGTGTATATATCTTATTTGTATATAGTTGTTTGTATGTTGTCTCCTCCATTACACTGAGAGCAAGAATTGATTTTTGACCTTTTTTTGTATCCCCAGCACTTAGCACAATATCTTCTTACAAAATGTTAGCTGACTATTTTTCTATGCTAACTGCATATTATTCCATCCATTAACTGCATATTATTCCATCCATTAACACATTCTCCACAACCACACTAATTGCTGCTCTTCCCTCGGTCTAATAGACTGGAACTCGTGAATAAATAATTTTTCTCTCTACCCCACTTCTTGGTACTATAGCTCAACTAAAAGGCCACCTTCTTAAAAAAAAAAAAAGGTTTTTTTTCCTATTTTTGAGACCCCTATTATTAAAACTCTCCATGCACTTACCCAAATATTATTTATTATGTAATGTCATAAGTTGTTTTTCTCAGATAGAATGTGAACTTCTTGAGGGCAGGGACGGTTTCATTTTTTTTGTCTTTGTATTCTTAATATCTAGCATCATGCTTGGCACATACTAAACACTTAATAAAATACATATTAAATTGGATTTTATGAGAGATTTAGGAATTCTGATCAATACAATGACCAACTACAATTCCCAAGGACACAATCCCAAGGTGATGGACTAAAAATTAAGATTTGGAAGGAACAGGCCTATCATTGTCAATGTGGGAATTTGTTTTGCTTGATTGTACATGTTTGTAATAAGTTTTGTTTTGTTTTTGCTTTCTCAGTTGGGGAATGGGGTGGGAGGGAGAAAATGTAGATCTGAAAATCAAATTAAGGAAAAATAGAAATACTGTAGTCCAGAGGAGTTTCCAATATTTAACTTTTAATATTTCAAGACTGTAATATATAGTACAGTGAGAAAAGATGATAAATTTCAAGTCACAGAATGCATGTTTAATCCTGTGTGACCACAGGTGAGTCATGTCATCTCTGGGGATCTTAGTTTTCTATAGAACCAGGTAGTAGACACTAGATGACTTCTAAGATTCCTTCCATTTCTAAATCCACAATTCTAAGTGTAGTTACTGGGTGTAGTTCACTTATACAAAGAAAAATTACATGAGGATGTGGCCAGTAGAGAAAGAGATGAAGATTTAAGACTTGCCTCCTTGCTTAGTGACCTTGGCTGCTATCAGCTGGGTTTGGCCAAAACTTAAAGCAAATTTATTAGTAATGGTCCTCTTTCAGTTCATATGAGAACAGACAAAGGCAAGCTTGAGAAAGATGACTTCACAATAGCTAAGGATAACTTAGTTTCTTTGTAAAACATTTGGAAACCCATAACTTCTTTTAAGAAATTATTTTCAAGGAGTTATTTTACTGACCTGGCCTGCTGTGTCACAGAGCTGCAGTCTCACCGGCTTGCCATCCACAGATACAACAGCTTAGAAGAAAAGACAAAAAGGAAAGTGTAATGAGGGCCTTCTTTAATTATTCACAAAAGAATAATACCTTCTGCTTTCCACCCCCATCCCTGCCCAGGCTCTCCAACCAACACAATTTTTTTTAGTTTCTTCAATTAATTTAGACTTAATAGCCTGAAGAGTTGGAATCTGATCAGTCACAAACATTTGAGTACACAAACCCTTCAGGGCTTGACAATTCACTTCCCTGCAGCTGATGAAGTAGCAAATCACTGGAGAAAAACCCTTTGATGAGACCAAAAGAGACACAGCCCTTTCCTCCAGGTCCAGAGGATTTATTCTCTTGTCACATTTATGTTTCAGAAAGACTTAAAAACAACAGGGGGGTGGTGTGAGAGAAGGCTGGGGTAAGTGGGAATCAACCTCACAGTTCTAAATCACTGGGAAGCCACAGTAAATATTTTTGTTTTCCCTTGGGAAAATTTTCTGACCTTAGTTTATCATAAAACTCAAGCTTGTTTGGAGACCATGTGCAAACAGCAGCTACCTGCATTGTTCTGTTTATAAAAGAGGTTTCTGCTTATCTCTCCGTTCTGTTCAAATAAGGATTTTTTTTTTTTAACCGTTCCCCTTTTTTGACCAGGATATGAAGGGTTTTTTGTTTGTTTGTTTGTTTTCGTTTTTGTTTTTGGTCTTTCATTATAACAAGCCTTGGTGGAATTTTGTTCATCAGCAATGCTGCATTCCAGATTACTTTTAAACGAAACCAGCCTCAACTGGGGGATAGAAAGGGGGAAAAGGAGGGGAAAGTGAGGGGAAAATTTTTTTTAAACAGCTCCACATGTCCATCCAATTGGTCTTGATGGATTAATAAATTGCCAGTCCTTAGCTACAACGAGTTACTAATAGCCTTAGAAAAGAGGGTCCTTAAGGGGGTGGGTGCAGAAAGAACAAAAACTACAATAAACGTTTGCTAATCACGCACTCTTCAAGGGTACCATAAAACTTCCAGAAAGTGACAAAGACAGGAAAATCACAAAGACGGTGGTAATTAAAGAGAGTTTACCTCAGCATTAACAGACCCTCTAAGAACCGCATGGTGGGGGCTCGAAGTAGACTAAAGAGATACTTAAAATCGGAAATAGACCTAGCTATTGTTATGGGAAGAAAAGCCGGGAAGAAAGAAAATCTGCCCAATACCCGGGAATAACTCAGCCTAAGAGGATTTGTGAGTTGTGATTGGTGCTATTTTGATGCAAATTAAACCTTATCTGGCAGTTTCTACGGCGCTTTAAAGTTCAACAAGCACAAAGTCAGGCACGCCACCAGAAAGGACTGAAAGTCCCAGGCTTGGCTGATAACAGCACACCCAGTTATCACCCTCCAATTAAAACTCCCAACCCAGGCGCCAGGAGGTTTTGCCCGGACTCAGCATTTTTCGCCCCAGGACAACTGTACCGGCAATAGGAGGTTTCCCTTTTTAATTTGTTTCTTCCTCTCATTAAAACTGCGGCTAGATCGCATCCCCCCCCCTTTTTTTAAAAATTTCCATATGCACTTGACTTCCACCTCAACAAGTTTGGGAGCCGGGAACACTTTCCTACATTTTGCTCTAAACATGCCTTCCCTCCAGGTTTCAGAAGCCAGTAGCTTGATTAATTTACGGCATTACTCTATCAATGAACAGTAACACACACACACACACACACACACACACACACACAAAACCCTATATCCCTCAGGAATCACTCCGACAGTTAAAGCCTCACTTCTTAATAACGTTCAATTTATATGAACATTGCTCCTTGTCCCTTCCCCTTCTGTCCAAACACTAGCTCCCTGAAACTGGGTCTCCAACTCCTGCCTTACCCGAGAAGTTATCGAAGGCGGTAGGGATGTACTCCGTGGGGTACCCATTTGTGGTGTAGCTCACTACCAAACTCGTCTTCCCTACCGCTCCGTCCCCGACCAGCACGCACTTGATGCTCCGCCGTTCCGCGCCCCCAGCCCGGCAGCGGTTCCCCAGGGCTGCTCCAAGGGCGGCGGCTGCTGCGCCC
>JAJPUD010004859.1:145432-158122 GCA_023553655.1 Myrmecobius fasciatus
CCCCAGGGCTGCTCCAAGGGCGGCGGCTGCTGCGCCCCGGCTGCTGCGCACCCGGCGCGGGGGCACCGGCGGCACCTCGCAGCTGCAGCAGCCCGGCACTGGCTTGCTGATGTACTCCGCTTCCCCCTGCTGAGGCGGCATTGGGCTCTCTCCCGCGGCCGAGGAAGCAAAGGGGATAAAGGGGAGCCGACTCGGAGCGCTCGGGGAACTGGGAGAGGAAAACCTGGCCCCCCGGAGCGCAAAGGGCACTTCACCGCCGAGCGGACAGAGCCCCGCGGAACGTCCTTGGATAGCGATCTCTTCCTCGATCCCAGTCCTCTGGGGAGTACGAACCCAGTACGGTCCTGCCGGCGGCTCCCGTCTCCTCCTTGTGTCCACGCAGCTTTGCAGGCGTCCACCGGGGGAGCCGGGAAAGATCCTCGGCCCCCCTCCTCCCTCTCCGCCCCAAATTGTTTCCCCACACCCCGGTGACAAGAGGAGACTGGCCGGCCGGCCGGCTTTCTCCTCGCCAATCTTAGTCTTCCAGCAAGAAGGCAAAACGGTGCAACACCCTGTTCTCAACGAGCACCCAGAAAAATTGGAATTCCGAAGGAAAAAGTGGCGAGACAAAGGAGGATTTCAGGGAGAAATGCTA
This sequence comes from Myrmecobius fasciatus, assembly GCA_023553655.1. Taxonomy (NCBI): domain Eukaryota; kingdom Metazoa; phylum Chordata; class Mammalia; order Dasyuromorphia; family Myrmecobiidae; genus Myrmecobius; species Myrmecobius fasciatus. Next base: position 146,067 of record JAJPUD010004859.1, read on the forward strand.
CTGGAGCGGTTCCTTAATGGGCACCCGCCAAGGCACAATGCGGGCAGGGAAAAGGGCAGACCCAGTAGAGCCTTGCACACAGCCTTCCGAAGCCAAAGCGCTCCTTGTCTCTGTGTGTCTCTCCCTCTAGCTTCACGATGACATAACTCGAGGGGAGCCGAAGGGGAGGGGGGAAAAAAGAGGCGGAACCTGGCCCTACGCGGTTGGCTGCCGCCGCTGTAGCCCTTAGAGGCTGAGGCTAGAGCGCTCTCTACCTGCTTCCTGCACTTCTTACACCTTCTCCACCCCTAAATCCGCACCAACCACTGGCCGGAGGCGGCAGGGACCAGACTAGCTCTTGGGGGACGCCACAGGAAAGAGCTCCAGCCTGGTGTGCAGTCCACTTTCCAAGGTCGAAACGATTTGACTGACGCCTATTGGCTATTCCCTCTCCCACGCCTCTCCGATCTTTAGTTCTCTCTCCCTGGCCTCTGCCTGATCTCTTTTCCCCTCCTCTTTCCCTTGACTCCCTTTCCTGAAACTTTCCTCTTTCTTCTCTCCTCCAGAGACTTCTTCCCGTCTCTGGAGTCCCAGAGTTCAGTTGTAAAACTCCCTTTCTTTTGTCAATGTTTCACAGATGATGAGTAAGGGAAGTATATTAGGGTGTGTCTTTATTTGGTAAATGATCAAAATTGGGGTGTTTGCCCTCTTTAATAAAACTGAAGGCATTATTGTTAAGATATTTTGTACTTTTCCATATTTTGTTTTTTCAATTATGTCAGTGAAACAAAGACCGTGACCAAAAGACCAACCAACCTATATTTCAATTTGTTTTCATTAAAAATTCAATTCATTTTAGCGTTTGCCACACACCTAGGTGGTGCAACTAGAGTGCTGAACTTCGAGTCAGAAAGATTTGAATTCAAAATCACCTCATACTCTTCATAACTCTGTGGCTATAGGCAAGTCATTTAACTTTTCTCAGTCTGTTTCCTCATTTAATATACTTCACAGACGGAGAGAAAAATGTATGCAACACACTTTGCAAACCTTAAGGCGCTCTATAAATTTTCTTCGTCCTCTTCCTCCACCTCCTTATTATTATTATTATTATTATTATTATTATTATTATTATTATGTGACTAGTAAGGCATTCAGCTACAGTGCAAAGCATAGAGACCCAAATAAGCAATATATCCTTCCCCTAAAAAAAAACCGAGCCACATATATGGGGGGGGCTTTTTTGCTCTGATTTCTCTTTTTAAATCTAGTTCAGCATTATTACTGAAGCAATCTGGAATCTCAAAAGAAGTACCAAGCATTCATTAAGTTCTAGAATTAGTCCCTACCTATTCCATTCCTAGTTCAAACTTTTCTGAGTCCTCTCTGCCTATATTATAAGGATAATCCTGTTATTCTCTGTTACCCCTCTCTTCTAATTCATCTTTTATGCCTCACTTTGATTAATTTCAAGGGATTTTCCTGTTCTCCTTGTCCCCTACAAATACTGCATATGCTTGTTTCTTCATCTACCTCTGAATGAATCTTCAGTATTTCCTTCTGACTCCTCATCTCTTCCCGATAAACATGGCCTCTTCCATTTCATTCTAACCTTTTCTTTGACTTCCAAATCTGTATGTTCATTCCATGTTTCTTCCCTGACCTCCAGTGCCTTATATCAGACTAAGAATGTTAGTCTATAAATTATTTAGGATACAGAGTATTCTCATTTTGCAGGTAATGAAATTAAGGCCAAGAAAACTAATGATCTACATTTTTTTTAAAATGTAATTTAAAAAAATATTTTATTCCTTTATTTTTTGTGAAGCAATATGGATTAAGTTACGTGCTGCTAATAAGTATCAAGGGTCTGAGGCCAGATCTCCAAGTTCTTGAAAAGTATCTCTAGTTGGATATCCTAATGGCATTTCAAATGATACATGTTCAAAAATGTATCATAATCATTCCTTTCCCTCAAAAAAAAAAAACAGCAACAACAAAATCCAACCATATCTTTCCATCTTCTCTTTTTTCTTCAGTGTAATATGTTTCCACTTATCTAGGTTCCTAACCTTAGAATTTTCTTTGATTCTTCCTCTTCTCTAGTGATATACATTCAATCAGTTGCTAGGGTTGTAATTTCTATCTCCATAAAATCTCTTGTAAAGAGGTATTACTTTTTCTTTTTTTTTTCTTTTTTTTTTTGCTGAGGCAATTGGGGTTAAGTGACTTGCCCAGGGTCACACAGCTGTTACGTGTCTGAGACTAGATTTGAACTCAGATCCTCCTGACTTCAGGGCTGGTGCTCTATCCACTGCGCCACCTAGCTGCCCCTGAGGTATTACTTTTTGTTCTAGCTGCAATAATCACAGTTCAAGCCCTCAATCTTCTCATTTACATTTTGTAGTTTCTTAACTGTTCTACTTGCCTCTGGTCTATTCTTTCCCAATATTTCTTTTCCCCTCAATAGCCTAAATGACCTCCCTAATACACTGGCCTATTCATGACATACTACAAAACAACAACAAAACAAACAAAAAACCTTCAGTGTCTCCCTATTGCTTACTGAGCAAAGTATAAAATATGGGCATTTTCACTCAATGTTCCTCACGACTAGAGTGTCCTTTCTTCTTTATCTCAGCCTCTAGGGGTAAAAACTAATCTTCTGTAAGAAGGCTCTTCCAGACCTCCTTAAACTTTAGCCTTCCCTTGGAGATCATCTCCATTTTATCCTGTATATATTTTGTCTGTACATATTTTTTTAACATAGTTTTTTTCTAAGACTGTGGGATATGTGAAACCAGGAACTCTCTTTTACCTTGCTTTGTATCCTCATCCCTACTAGACGGTACCTGGCTCACAGTAGGTGCTTTATAAATGCTTTTTTGACTTGATTGATGCAGGCATTCATGATGCTGCCCAATCTGGTTTCAATTTACCTTTCCAAATGTGTCTCACACTAATCTCCTTCAAGTACCCGATGCTCCAGCCAAACTCTGCTGTTTCTGTTTCCCAGTCTCATCTGGCTTCCTCTCATCTCTAAGCTTTCGTTCATGCTATTTCCCCATGTCTAAAATGATCTATCTGTTGTAGTCCCTCCCTTATTCATGCTGTAATAAATAGATAACTAAACCTGGAGTCTGGAATTACTAGGTCTGAATCCCATCTCTGACATAACTGAGAGCACAATGAGATGAGTAATTAAATAATGAATCAGCCTTCATAGTGTTTAGAAGAGAATTAGAGTAAAGGAAATGGAGGCACTGATAATCTACAACTTTTTTTTTTCAGGTGGTTTAGACAAGAAAAAAAGAAATGGGACAATAGTTAGTAGGAACAGTAGGATCCAGTGAGGGTTTTTTAAGGATGTGGGAAAGTTGGCTAAGTTTGCAGGGAGCATGGAAAGAAATGGCAGATAGAAAGAGATTGAGTATTAGAGAGAGGAGATAATTATGCTAATCTTCTGAAGCAAACACAAGGGGATGGAATCTAAGATATATGTAGAAGCCTTGGCTAGAAAAAAAATCCACATATTCAAAAGAGACTGGAGGAAAAGAAGAATGAATAATTGGGGAAGGATGTCAAGGAAATGTAAGGTAAGGAAAGTGGGAGAAAAGAGAGTTCATGCTGAATGGCCTCAATTTTCTTGATAAGGGGACAGAAGTTAAGGGAAAAGATTGTGAGTCAATAGCCTTTTTTTTTTTTTCATTAACTAAAATCTTTTATTGATTGATGTTATCTGTCTCAAGGTTTTAAGCATTCTACCTTAGAAGCAAAGGTAACTGATTCAATTCAATTATTGTTATTGATATTTTAAACTATAATTTTAAGTGCTACCTCCATTTTAGAACACTCTCAATCAGTTATCAGAAAGACAGGAGTTCAAATCTAGCCTTAGATACTTACTAGCCATGTGAACCTGGCCAAGTCATTTAACTTCTATCTGCCTCAGTTTCTTTGTCTGTAAAATGAGCATAATAATAGGACCTATCTCCTATAGTTGTTGTGGGGGTTGAATGAGATAATGTTTGTAAAACATTTAGTATAGCAACCAGCACATAGCCTACTGGTAAATAAATGTTTGTTCCCTTCCCTATGTAGAAGAAACTTAAATATATATATATATATATATATATATATATATATATATATGGTTTACTGTAATGCTTTTTGTTTGCATCTTAAGAATTAAGCACAGTTGCTTGCAATCTTGTAAATTTGCTTTTTCAAAAGTTCAATAGAGTGGGTTTTTTTTCTTATTTTCTAATAACTTCTGCAAAAGGTCTTACTTCACCTACTGACCCCATATTAAAATAACAGTAGCTTCTGTCAAGATCATATTTATTAGTACCTAAGCTAAGGAGACTAACCATCCTGAGGTAATTGCTACCTCTGAGTGCTACTGACTCTATATCATCTTTATGTTTAATTATGAGAACTAGCCCATCATAGTTTCTCCTGGACAATAAGCAACTTCATCTGAGGTCTTGGATATGTTCCAAGACTGAATTATCTCAACAACCAAACATAGGCTTGGAAATGACTATGAGCTAGCCTCATGGGCTCTGGCCATTTAGCAATCAAAAAAAAAAAAAAAAAAAAAAGCTCAAGCATAACCAATTAGTGCTTTTTAAGTCTTCAATAAACTGAAGAATATGGGCTTTTATTACAATCTCAAATCCCAAGATTGTTGAAGATTCATCTTTTAACTTTTGCACTGATATTGGTACTTGTAGCAAGGTGTAGAAAGATATCCAGGACCAAAAGAATCTCTATAAGACCTGGGGGAAGGGAGGAAACAAGCATTTATTAAACATCTTCTATGTACCAGCATTGTGTGTCAGGTAATTGATTTACAAACATTCTCTCATTTGATCCCAGAAGGGTGTGATCCTCTTAGAAGGAGGTCATGAGCATTCATACTCCCAGCATTTGCCATTCATTGGAGATCTGACAGGCTGTAATTCATCTCTATAATAACTCCTACCTTTCAATAAATCTCATTGAAGGAGAGAAGAAATGTATGTTGGGTTTTGCTTTCACTTTTAGTGACACAGAGATAATGTTTATCATGGAACTATTCATTTCCAAGGTTTAGTGATTAAACGTTGGGAAATGGACATGGGGAGGGGGCTGATTACCCATACCAACCCTTAGTCCCACAAACCTAGACTAGTTAGGTTCTAAATCTCTTAGAGAGGAAAGAGAATTACCTAGAGGTCCATAGATGACAGTAACAAGGATCTGTGTAGGTTGAGTGAGCTTTAAAAAATATCAGACTGGTTTTCATTTGGTCTTTGAATTTCCTCCTTAATACAGTGGCTTATATGTGACAGGCACTCAATAAATGCTAGTTGGGTTGGATTGGGTTGATTGGTGAATGATGGTGGCAGAGGGAGGGTCTGAAAGTGACAATTCGGAGCAAAGGATAAATTAATTCTAATTCCTGCTCCTGTGTGTGAAGGTATAAAGAGATGAAATCATCAGATATGGAAAGGGAGACAAGAGATTTGTTTTTATGAGAAAGCAAGGTTTAGTGAGCAAGAGTGTGAGAGAAAGAGAATTAGGCTTAAAGGGACATATATTTAGAGTCTGAAGGGATCTTATATGCCATATAGTCCAGTTCTATCACTTTACATATAGGGATAGGTTTTTCTCACTGTGCTGGCAAGAAAATTGAATTCCAAGGTGATTTTTTTCAAAGTCAAAGAAGTAATAAATGGCAGAGTCAGAATATAGACTCAGGGCCTCTCAGCTCTAAATCCATTTCCTCTGTACCACAGTGGACACAGTAGAAATGAAGGGCAGAATAAGACAGTGACCAGAGTAGGGGAAGACTGAGATGGAGTTTGCATTGTACAAAGTGGCAACAGAGAATAGAAAAATCTTTTTGATGTAGGTCCTAGGTGGCAAAGTAGATAGAGCCAGATCTGGAATTAGGAAGACCAGAATTCAAACCTAGTCTTGGAAAATTTCTAGCTATGTGGCCTTGGGCACTTTGCTCTGTTTGCCTCAGTTTCCTTGTCTGTAAAAGAAGCTGAAGAAGGAAATGACAAACACTTCAGTATTTTCGCCAAGAGAACCCCAAATAAAGTCACAAAGTGTAGGGCTATGAGGCTATGATTCCAGGTTTCCTTCATAACTCTGGTTCCCAAGTCTGGTGGGGGACTGGAGAGAAGGGAATTGTTTGTACTATCCTGGTTTAAAAGTACAATGGCCTTAGAACCCCTTCATGTAGTTGGGTGGGGATAGTAAAGTTGTTTACTTTGGTGTTTGGTGTATGATAGATGTCACTGAGTTGAGGGTGAGGAGGTGAAAGATGAAAAACTTGCTCTGGAGCATAAGAAATCATGTTCCAAGATATCAGGATCTAATGATCTTGCTAATCCTAGTTGGGAAAAATATTATATAATCTCTCCAGTGTACTTTAGCCCATGTTCTCCTTTTTGATTCAGGAGCCAGTTCGTTGCCTATCCACAATGTCTATCCAAGGTATATGCATTGATAGGTCAGCTCTAAGCCATATAACTGCCTATCATAGATTGGACAACAGACTTTTTTCTACTTAGTTTTTCCTTGTTGAACAATGCAGATGAAATCTTTTAAGTGAATGTAAAAGAAAATGTGGTGCAGTGCAAAGAGCACTGGATTTAGTCAAAGGGCATAGGTTCAAATCTTGCCTCTTTCATTGATGAAATGCTGAAATTTCAGTTTCCTCATATGTAAAATTGGGGGAGATTAGACTAAATGGCCTCTAAGGTCTCTTCAAATTAACCTATGATTTCATTTGGAAGCCCATCATCAATTTACAATCCATACAATCCACAAAGAAAAGCACTTGACAAACTTCACCTTTGTTAAGGAATCCCTCTTCCATTTGTCCTTTGAATAGGACACTCTACATGAGAGTAGCAAAAAGCCTTTGATAAGTATACGTCTTCCTGTTTCATACCTTGGTAGATATTAGTAATGAGATGGTCATTGAACAAAGATATCCTTGCTGTTACACTACTCATACAATCTTAGAGAAATATAAGGAAAGGAGGAAATCACTATGAAAAAGAGCAAAGTACCAGAAATTTCCATCAAATCAAATACAAATTTAAAATGATGACAATTTTGATTAAACTTTTCTACGTAGTTAGCATTTAGATTTAGTTAGAATTTAGATTAATTCACTAATTAGACGTGGCAGCTAGGTGGTGCAGTGGATATGCTATTAGATTGAGAATTAGGAGGACTTGAATGCTAATCCTGTCTCAGACATTTGTGTGGCCTGTGTGTCTCTATTATTTAAACTTTCAGTTTCAGTTTTCTTATCTGTAACATAAGTATAATGATAGGGCTTACCTCACAAAGCAGTTATGGGGATCAAATGAACTGATTTGTAAATCATCTTATTAAGTGGAAAGTATTCTATAAATTCTAGCTATTATTATCCAATCCAATCCAATAAACATTTAGTGTTTAATACGTGCCAGACATTGTGATAAGTAGAAGTTAAATTAATTTTTAAAAATATCCTTGCCCTCGAGGAGCTTATGATTTAATCAATTATTATTACTATTGGCATATAATACTAAATCCAGATCTCTGAAATACTGCATATATCTAGTTCAGTCATTTCTGATTCTTCTTGAACCATTTGGTACTTTCTTGGCAAAAATACCAAAGTAGTTTCCTTCTCCAGCTCACTTTACAGATGAGGAAACTGAGGCAAACAGGGCAAAGTGACTTGCCCAGGATCACACAGCTAGTAAGTGTCTAAGGCCAAATTTTAACTCAAGATGAGTCTTCTTAACTCCAGACCCATCACTCTGTCCACTGTGCTACGTAGCTGCCCATTGTTACCATTAATCCTAGTTAAATGCCATCAGCAGGTTGTTTAAATTTCTCAACAGATAATGTTAGATAGAATTCAGTTGAGCAAGAAAGGATGTAAAGCAATCCAAAGAAAAAAAATGGGATCTTAAAAACTGCTTGAATTAGGAAAGGGAATGAAATGGGCAAGCTGCAGTTTATGATCATCATAAACAAACAGGAAACAAGGTAACCGTCCTAAGACCTGCTTCTACTATCATGGAGGCAGAAATTTACCAAAGAGAGAGTAGGAATACTGAACACATTTGTTTGAAAGTAGAGCTTTAACTAGGAATTCCATCATCCCCTGACAATGAGCAGGGGTTGAGAGGAGGAGAGAACCACAGTCAGCCAGTCAATAACCACTTATTAAATATTTGTGATGTGTCAGGCATTGAACTTTTAGGGCTGAGGATGCAAAAAAGGGGGGGCTTAAAAAATTCCCCACTCTCAAGTAACATAATAGTCATAGAATCATAGAGTTAGAGTTAGAACAAGTTCAGAGGCCATAGAGTCCAAACCTCTCATTTTACAGATGAGGAAGCACCATATTTGGCAATTAAGAGGTCATTGGTAATTTTGGAAAGAGCAATTTCTGTTCAGAGTTGTGGTTGAAAACAAGATTTACAAAGGGCTTAGGAATGGATGAAAGGAAAGGAAATGGAGGCAGGGAAGATAGACAGCTATGAAGAAAGGGAGTTTTCAGAGAGTACAGTGGTAAGGGCATGCAAAGGATAGGGACTGTTTAAGACTAGATAGAGATTATGGAGAAGTAGGAGATCCTCATGCCATCTTCACCATTAACCCCCCCTTCTGATCTCAGATATTACAATGTGGTGTGGATCTGGAGTACAGGTGGTACTTCAGAGGCAGTCCAATATAAGAAGGCAACCCAAAATGAAAAGAATGGTATACATGGGAGCCAAGAAGAGATGAACTCAGCCCAGAATGGGGCAAGGAATGGGCTAGTGTAGGGAGTCAGCATTTCGTCTTGGAAAAATGAAGCAAATCCATTCCCTAGCACCTTTGTCAGTGCTTAAAGTCACAACTGCCCTGGGCTAATTTAGGCTATACTTGAGAGGAGCAATCAACCAATCATAATTTGATAATTGCCTACTCCATGCCAAGCACTGCCAGGAAGTGGAAATTCAAAGACAAAGAGAAGAAGAAAGAGCAAAAGATTGATAGTGGAAAGAAAAATAAGGCAGCAGGGCAAAGGGCTATAAAGGATCAGATTCTTGGCCTGATTGTGACCTCAATCTTCAACAGTCTTGTTGAACTATCAGATTTCCACTCATTTTTATATAATCATATGGCTCTTCTTCTATGAAGCATTCCATCACTTCATGTTGTTAATGATTTCTACCTCACAAATCACTTTGTTTTGTAGATCTCAAATATATCTATTATCTATTATTGTGCAGAATAGTTTATCTCTCTCTCTCTCTCTCTCTCTCTCTCTCTCTCTCTCTCTCTCTCACACACACACATACACACACACACACACACACACAGATTTGGATTTAGTGATGGACTGTCTATTGTCTGAGGACCAATCTAGCCATGCTCAAAGAGATTAATCATCAGACTTGCCATTGCCACAGAATCATGGATTTTTGGTTATAATAACTTTTTGAAGATAATCTACTAGATGATAGAAGAGTTGTTCTCCTTATAGAAAGAGGGAGCCCACTCATGAAGAGAAGCACAGATCCTTGAAATATCTATTTTTGTGTCATATGACTATAATAAGCTCCATGAGCTTATTATGTAAACTTATGTGACTTGTGTAAACTTTGTCTTTCAGCACCTAGAACAATGTTTTAACAGTAAATCTTCCCTGTTATTGCAGAGGGTATCACCATCTTCCCAGTCCCTCAGGCTAGCAATCTAGAAATCAGACTGGATCCTCACTATTTTTCACCACTGCCACCTCTGTCCAAACAATTACAGGAACTTTCACCTTTGGCACATCTCTGGAGCATGTCCCTTTTCCTCTTTTGACTCAACTATTCTGGGGAAGGCCTTCCTTATCTCAACTTCAACTATTTTAAGAGCCTGCTGTTGGATCTGTCTGCCTCAAGTTTCTCCCCACTCCAATGCATTCTCCAATGAGTCCACTAAAGTGATTTTCCTGAAGCACAATGTTATTGTGTCACTCCCTACTCAATCAACTCCAATGGCTTCCTATTGCCTCTAAAATTAAACACAAAATGCTATTCTTTGTCATTCAAAGGCTTTTATAACCTAGTTCTCTACTATATTTGCCTCCTTATACTTAGTGTGTCACACTGACCTCCTAGCTATTCCATGAACAAGACACTGTTTCTCAACTCTGGGCATTCTCTTTGGCTATCCCCCATGCTTAGAATGTTCTCCTTATTCCACAACTACTGACCTTTCTAGTTTCCTTCAAGTTTCAACTGAAATCCTACCTTCTATAGGAAACCTTTCCCCAACCCTCTTAATTCCACTGTCTTCCTTCTGTTATTTATTTTATATTTATCTTGTACATAAATTGTTTTATATATATTTGTTTGCATGTTGCTTCCCCCATTGGATTGTCAGCTCCTTGAGGTCAGGGACTGTCTTTTTGTATTCTCAGTGCTCAGCACAATACTTGGCACTTAGTAGGTGCTTAATAAATATTGATTGAATCTAGCAGTAGTTATTTAAATGTTTGTTGAATTGAGTCATAATTAAAGGACCAAAATGAGGTATAATATTCATGAATAAATCATTATTAAATGTTATTACAAACTATTAATATTATAACAGATAAATATATAGTCTTATAATTATAATGTAATTATTATAATTATATTATTAATATATTTGTTACTAATTATTAAATATCTAGATAGTATTTTCTATTTTGCAGAGTAATTTAATATCAGAATATCTGGATGATGCAGTGGATAGAGCTCTGGGCCTGAAGTCAAGAAACCTAAGTTCAAATTTGGCCCCAGCCACTTCCCTTGTCTGGGGCTGCGTGACCCTGGGCAAATCACTTACCTTTGTTTACCTCAGTTTCTTTATCTGTAAAATGAGCTAGAGAAGAAAATAGCAAATCACTCCATTTTCTTTGCCAAGAAAATTCCAAATGTTGTCACAAAAAGATTGAAACTATTGAACAACAAAGCAACAATTATCTAATTATCTAAGTTTCCTCCAGGAACTTATACCCAGTTTAGGGTTTACATATTCTTCAATTCTTGTTCTTTCTTCATTTTTCCTTTTCTGAATCCTGCTTCATGTACAATACTAGTTACATGATATACATTATAGTAGTGAAAAGGGAATAAGTGATTTAAAACATATAGGAAAAATAGCAGGAAAATATGTTAACCAATAAAAACTTTTAATACCCCTTGTTTAAATCAAATCACCTTTCAATCATCAGGGACAAAAATTTGCAAGCCCAGGTTGGCCTTGTCCCCAATGCTACTACAGCCCCATGCCCAATTGGAAAAAAAATAGGAAGAAATGAGTTAACAACTTGTCCATCATATGCCCAGGAATTGTCCTACATCTCAATATCTGGTCACTCCAGGCCTGCCTGGGCTGAAGAGTTAAGAATTTGCAGTTACTTTTCCTGCCTCAGAAAAGGAGAAGTTCAGAGTTCTGACCTCAGCAGGAAGTAAGAGGAGAGAGCCCCAGAATATGCATATCCTGACAGTATGAGAAGTGGCTCTCTGTAGTAGTTTCCTCCCTTCTTATGTAAAGGAACTTTCCCTAACTGCCTTCTTCTCTTTATTTCCCCCTCAACCTTATGCTTTTTGTTTCTAACTTCCTATACATCTTATACATTTTATATCATGTAGCACACTTGAACTGAATTTAGAGAATGTAATTCCCAAAAGAGCTTAGTATCATTCATGAGCAGGATCTCAAGAACATTCCTACAACAATTTGTCGATATACTATTTTAAATTAGTATAGCATTTTTTTCTCATAAAAGTTTGTGAAGTGATATAAGTATTATTATCCCCCTTTTATAGATGAAGAAAATGAGCAACAGAGAAATTTCTTACACTCATAGTTGTTTGAAGGGGGTTATCATTGAGTTTGTTTTTTTGTTTTGTTTTGTTTTGTTTTTTGTTGTTTTAGCTAACTATTATGGGTCTCATAGATCAAGACTTCTTACACTTTTTTTCCACTCTCAACTCCTTTTTTTTTGCCTGAGAAATTTTTTACAAGACCCCGATATATAGGTA
>JAJPUD010004859.1:158522-180502 GCA_023553655.1 Myrmecobius fasciatus
CTGGGATTAAGTGACTTGCCCAGGGTCACACAGCTAGGGAATGTTAAGTGTCTGAGATCAGATTTGAACTCAGGTCCTCCTGACTTCAGGGCTGGTGCTCTATCCACTGTGCCACCTAGCTGCCCCTAGAATATTTTTAAATGCATAAAATAATATATAGAATTTAAAAAGAAACCAAAGATTAGTAAAAAAAATTTGTTTTAATTATGAAACCTATCCTTGGATTCCAGGTTAAGAATCACTTTCATTTTATAAAGGAGAAACTGAGGCTCTCATTGGCTATATTATCTGCCCAAGGTCATACACTTTGGAAGTAGCATAGTTGGAATTCAGAGCTTCAGACTTCAACTCCAATGCTTTTTCCACTCCACCATGAGGATCTATTAGTTATTTGATCATCTAAAATTGAAACTGAATCCATATTAACTTTACAAACAAATTTAGATTCTATTTGGGATTGTCTTTGACAATCATTTTTTTCTGGATGACAAGTAATTAGATGCTTTCTGACTAAGACATTCATATTGCCATATGCTTTTCCATTCCCCTCTGTATAATGATCATTTTTGGTTCTTCAAACAGGGTGATAGTCCATGCATTGCTACTATTTAAAAACACCAGTAGAATGTTGGTATTAAAAGAATAGGCCCTTGCCTTCATAGGAAGCTCTTGGTCATCAAAAGGGCTTTGCAATTTCCCAAAGACAATCCAGGCTGCTCCCCTCTTATGGTTAATTCTGGGACCAACTTGCTGTTCATTTGTGCTGCTTGTTCCAAATATACCTGTATTTAGACAAGCTCTAGAAAGTTGTTCATCCAGATGTAATGTAACTTGAGCAACAAATATTTTCATCCACTTGATTTTTCCTTTGTGGATGTTACATCAAACCTTTTTAAATGCCTCTGAGCTGCTTGATGGAAGGAACTGTCTTTTACCTCTTTTTGTGTCCCAGTGCTCAACATAATGTCTGGCACATAAAAGGTGCTTAATAAATATTGATTGATTGATTATCTCTTTCAAGAGATTCTGAAATGTTCTGGGGATTGATGCAATCAGCACAATGGCATCAACAAACAGGAACCTCTGGAGGAGAGCACCATCCACAAAGAAGCCCTCTTCAACTTGATCTCTTCCAGCATAGAAGGATGGAGCTATACAATATATGTAAAAACTGTTTATAAAATATCACTGTCACTGTATTGTCAGCAAAAATAAAAATCTACTTTCACATAAATCAATAACTCAACATTTATCAAATATTATGTGCCAAATACTGTAATAAAAGCTAGAAGGAATAAACAAATGCAATAAAGCATGAATAATATTTCCTTATTTTCACTGGATACTTTTGATTTTCTCAGTTTCCCTTGTCATAGCTTTTGTATTCAAATTTACACATGCCATTTCCTGTACTGTTTGCAAGTATAATTTAGATTTTTTTTAAAAAATGTCTTCTATTGCCACCAATTGCTAACTAATACTTATACAACCTCCCCTTCCCCAACACATCCCCACTCTGAAAGAGATTATCAGAACCTTTGGTATCTTCTTCATTACCCTATGTTAGTCAAAGGATTGGACTAAAGAGGTATTTGACAACAGGAGTAAAGAAGGGACTATGGTATATATCATTATTGTCACTTAGCTTAGTGGCTATTTGAAAGCATAATATCTTTTCACATTAGTCAATTTAGTCAAGGCTGGAATGCTCCTATTAGTAACCATAAACCACTGAGATATTCCTCTTATTAATGCTGATGAGTCAAGTTATATTGCCCAACATGTTGGCTCTGTTGCCTGTAGTTGGTCGTTGGCTCTGTTGCTTGTAGTTGGTCCTTTTGCCTTTTGCTTTTACCTGATTGTAAATAAAGGGTATAATTTATGGAGGTTCAATTGATATTTTAGTCATCACTATTTCAAAAATCTGTGATTTGAGGGGGCTTTGGAAATCCTCCCTTTCTCCCCTCCCCCTGCCAATGAAGACCACCGACTTGCCATTGATTTAGTAAATAAATCTTTAAGAATTTCATGAGGTAAGGATAAATGATATTTGCAAAGTCACAAAACTAGTAACAGATAGGAGAATTTATTAGCCAGATTTTACTGATATTATACATTATACTAGCTGGCCTTTTCATGAAATCATTACAAGATGTAAAAATCTACAATCTGAGAATAAACAATTTCTAAAAATAAAATACTTAATGCTATTTACTTTTGAATTTCTTTTTTACAAAAACATTGTAAACCTGAATTGGTGTTTGATTTTTTAAAGTCTTATGCTTTTGAAAGTTTGAAAGAAAGAAAGCTTTTAATTCAAAGCCATCTCAGGTTTCCTCCACAGCCAGTCTTGAAAAGGAACACTTTTTGTAGTTTCGGTTAACCCTATTCTTGATTCCCACCAGATTCTCTAATATTGTGGTGTGATTCACAAGTAACTCCTTCTTACTGGTGGCTAGGTGGTGTAGTAGAGAGTAGATTGTGCTAGAAGTTAGGAGAGAACTGAATTCAGATTCTGTTTCAGACACTTTGTGTGATTTAGGTAAGTGACTTGATCTCAGGATGCCTCAGTTTCTTCATTTGTAAAATAGAAATAATGATAGTGCCTGTCTCACAGGAAAATTGATTGAAATATTTATAAATCACTTTGCCACATTCAAAGTGCTTTACAAATGCTTATTATCTTCGCTACTGTGATTATTGAAATCCTTCATTATTGAAATTCTTCTTTGAATCTATTCTAAATAACAAAGGGCCAAATTTTGCCATTATGATTAGAGCATTCAGTTTCATTTTATTATTTTTTTTCTTTTCATATTGTTACAATTATTCACTGTTCAGATTGTTTTTCTGGTTCTGCTTACTTCACTCAGCATTAGTGTACAGTTTTCCAATTCTTTGAATTCTTCGTATTGGCCATTTCTTCATATGTCACAGTTTGTTTTACTTTTCTTCAATCATCAGTCATCTATTTTATTGCCAATTCTTTGTTAAAAGTGCTTCTATTTTGTGTCTGGCTATTTTGTGACCTTTCTTTACATCTTTGACTGCATTGGAGTACATTTCTTAATGGCAGGATTTCATCAAAATCTTCCTATAGTCACTTTTAAAAAAAATATAATTTTGGGGCAGTTAGTTGGTGCAGTGGATATAGCACCAGCCCTGAAGTCAGGAAGACCTGAGTTCAAATCTGACCTCAGAGACTTAACACTTCCTAGCTTTGTGACCCTGGGCAAGTCCTTAACCTCAATTGCCTGGGGGGGGGAATACATACACATATGTATATGTATATGTGCATATATATAATTTCAGATTGGTATAGCCTGTTCTTGATGAGGTCATGGTAGTTCTATTTGATCACTGACTCCTTTTCAAAGGTTCACTAATCATCCCTCTAATTATGCATTCTAGAACTTTATTAGAAATTGAAGCTGAACCAACTGGCCAATGGTTGGCAAATTCCAATTACTTCTATTTTATGAAAAACCTATTAGAATTTGCAGCACAGATTTCAAAGGGAGTAGAGAAAAGGACCAAAATGATGACAGTATTGTTTTGCCTTTTTCCATAACATTTTTTTTATTTATCAAAATCTTTCAAAGATAAAATGATTGTGGCTCAGCAATCATATTTGACAGTTCTGTAAAACACTACATTATAATTCATCTGGGCCAAGTGATTTGAATTCAGTAAGGATGACTAAGCACTCTCTAATTATCTCCTTACTTAATAGTTTCCAAATTATTAGCAGACAAAATAGAAGAGTTATCATCATCTTATCTACCTCAACAATCCATTTTACACCTTTCTTTCATCCTCCTCTTCTCCCAACATAGCTTTAAAACCTTTGTTGTTGTTATTTCCCTAAGCATCTTTTTTTGTCAGTCTCAATTCATTCAGATCTCTAGCATTTCTGACATTACTCAAGGATCTGCCACAACATTGTAGTTATCTTCTATTACCTGCTGTTACTTCCATTTTACATTCATGTCTTTTTTTAAATCTCAATTGATAATTTCTCTGTACATACATGTTGATTCTTTTGACAACACCCTCTTTTCTTTCCCATCAAAGCTGTTTCTTTTGAAAGTGCCTTCTGAACTTCATTCTTCAGAGCTTCCCATCTCTTATGGACTAAATTCTACTCTAATTCTTTTCTTTGACCCTTTGAAATCAGTGTTCCAAATTCTAAGATGAAGTGTTCACTTTCATTCAAGATTTCCATGATTTCAATCCCAGTAACTAGTTCTTCCTTACTGGTGAGAATCAAAGGCAGACTGGAATTTCCCCTTGTGTGTCTTTTACCTTTTGAAGGATTATTTACACATGTCAAAATTATTTGCTACTCTGCTTTAGGCATAGAGTTGTCTAGTTAACTGAAGTTCTCTATCACTATTCTACTATGCCCTGAAGCAAGAACTGGGATGTTTCCATAATTCCTTATTCATTTCCTCTCTTAGTCCATGTGGTCTGTAGTTTACTACCTCTCTTCATTTTCACACAAATGTCCACTACTATATTCTCTCCTTCTTGTTCCTGGGTTTTCTCACACTAATAAAAATATGCAATACTGCATTTTTGTCTGTTTTGCTCAACTCACGGATAGTATTTGACACTCAATCCTTGTTGACTTGAATAATATGCTCTACTTTTGGTAGGAGGTAGAAAAGACTCTGGATTTGTTATTTCATTGGTATAGGAATTCAGAGTAAGGAAACTCCCTCCAGTAAAATAGGGCCATGAAACTTTGAATCAGAGAATTGCCTGGGAAACTTGAAAGTTAAATGATGTATCCAGAGTTATACTGTCAATGTATATCTCAAGCAGCACTTGAATCCAGATATTCTTGACTCAGAGGCTGGTTCTTTATCCAATATGCAAAAGATCCTCTCAAACTTTCCTAGTATATTTTAAATGTGATTTGTTTTTAGAAGAAAATCCATTTATTTACAACCTTTGAGGAATATAATTTTTATACAAAATGAGGCATACCTGTATATTCTTTCCTTTTCTTTATGTCTGACTGCTATATTGGTTTTCATTATATCCCATTGGTATGGTGCACTAAAAAGAGCAACACTCTTGAAGACAGAGACCTTGGGTTTAAATCCTGCCTACCAGTGTGACTGTGTAGCAGTCCTTTCAAATCCTGAACCTCATTTTCCTCATATATAAAATGAGATGTTTACACTAAATGCTCTTTTCAGTCTCTCTAGATCTGTATTTCTATTCACTCACTTTAAGTGATTTCCAGAGACCTTAGAAGAACACCAAACTGCTTACATTCTGATACATTTTTATGGTTATTTTACTTTTTTAATAAATTACATAGCTTGTATGGGATCATCAAGAAATAAATGAATTTCTGTCATAGACATTATAGTCCTGAAGAAAATGGAAACCCCAGTTGAGAAGTCCATGGAGGAATTTTAGGTAGGTTTTGTACTGTTATACTTCTAGAGAACATAGTGGGCCAGAGTCCCACTAATGAGGAAAACAGATATAGTTGGATGTGAGTCACTTTGGAGGCACCTTTCCCCCTCAAGCTCTTTTGTTTGTTTTCCCCCTTTCAAATCTCCTGCTCAAGATCTTCCCAGCTGCTGCAATTCTGCCAGTC
Source organism: Myrmecobius fasciatus (assembly GCA_023553655.1). Classification (NCBI taxonomy): domain Eukaryota; kingdom Metazoa; phylum Chordata; class Mammalia; order Dasyuromorphia; family Myrmecobiidae; genus Myrmecobius; species Myrmecobius fasciatus. Next base: position 164,140 of record JAJPUD010004859.1, read on the forward strand.
CGGCATGATAAAGAGACCTTGGGTTAGTCCCCATGGAGTTGCTGTAACATTCCTGATTTGCCCTCCCAGCTGTTACAACCCTTCTGCTACCAGAATCTCTCTCCCAACTCCTTCCAACAACCGATACTTCCTATTCTCCCTCCCCATCACAGGAACTTCCCTGCTTCGACATTGTCCAGCTGCCAAAATTCTTAGCAGATGATAAGCATATTTTGGAAACCCTATCTCCCCATCTTGGTTTTTATGAAACTTTTGCCTCTCCGACTTTTCCAGTTACTACAAAGATAACATCTTACTACATAACTATTTCCCAACAGCTTAAATTTCTTCCCAGAAATTCTGAGATATTCTGTCATACTCATCCTGTCTTCTAAAAGTTGCTTCCTCAAGAATTAAGCCATGGGATCTTCCCAACTCAGAGAGCAAAGACATCCTCACCCCTCCCAAGTACAATAAAATTAAAAAAGAAATGGATAGTATTTCCTTGAACTATCCGTAAAAGTCAGATCTGGGTTTCCCCTGATGATTTAATGTACTGAACTGTCTGTAGAAAGTTCAAATTCCATACAAACATTGACTAATTGAGTCACAAAAAGAAATGTGTCATAAAATCATTGTTCTCATCCATTGTATCCCAGGAGAATTAAGTAAGAAGCAAACAGTATTTTTTTTACAGTAAGATTAGCAAGGATATTTAGACACTGTCGTATAGTTTCAATTAGTTTTCTCCAATCAAAAGATGCTTCCAATACAAACCAGTGGTCAAATCAATCAGAACTCTTTTATAGAAAAATCTAGAACATCATGGAACTACTCTATTGAGTAGTTAGTTTGTTTAAGACACTGTACTACACATTATGGAGAATACTAAGATGACATTTTTCCTGTTTATTTGAATGAATTGTTAATAGTTAAATAGTAAAATAATTATAATAACAATAATTCAATTAAATTCAACAAGCAGTTATAAAGGACCTGTAATATTTCAGGTACTAAGTTTGATGTTGGATAAAAAAAAGATAAAAATGAAATTGTGATCTTAAGGGAGTTAGTTCATGCATAAACACACATGTATGGATGTATATACATACACACACACATAAACCCATACGAAGAAGTTTCCAGGGAAGGACACTAGCAACTAGTAGATAGTCTTCCTAGAGGAGGTTGAATTTAAATTGAACTTTAAAAAGAAATCATGTAGAAGTAATGCTAAGTGAAGTGAGTAGAACCAAGAGAACATTGTACATAGCAACAACAAAATTATAAAATGATCAATTCTGATGGGCATGGCTCTTTTCAACAGTGAGGTGATTCAGGCCAGTTCCAATGGCCTTGTGATAGAAAGAGACACCTGCACCAGAGAAAGGACTTTGGGGATTGATTGTGGACCACAATATATAGTATTTCCACTTTTTTGTTGTTGTTTACTTGCATTTTGTTTTCTTTCTCATTTTTCCCCTTTTGATCTGATTTTTCTTGTGCAGCATGATAAATGTAGAAATATGTATAGAAGAATTACACATGTTCAACATATATTAGATTACTTGACATATAGGGGAGGGGATGAAGGGAAGGGAGGAAAAAAATTTGGAACACAAGATTTTGCAAGGGTGAATGTTGAAAACTATCTATGTATATGTTTTGAAAATAAAAGGCTTTAAAAAAAAAGAATTCATATTCTAGGAGGTAGAGAAGAGTGCATTCCAGGCAGAGCAAGCCAGTCAGTATGTCTAGGACATAAAATGAATGAAAGAGAATAATGTACAATAACCCTGGAAAGGTAGCCTGGGGATTAAAATTAGAAGGAAAAGAGAGACTGGACATGTGATTTCATTGACATTGGGATCTGCTGGATGAAAAAACTCTCTACCAATGAAAGCCAACTTCTTCTAGGCAATTTATAGTCTTTTAGAATTGTCTAAAACACTGAGATTAAATGATTTACTCAGAGTCCCTCAGCAATGTGAGACTGAGCATATGTCAGAGAAGCCTTTGTTGTTTAGTAGTTTCAATCATGTCTCATGTCTCTCTCTTTGTGACACCATTTAGGGTTTTCTTGACAAAAATACTGGAGTGGTTTGCCATTCCTTTCTCCAGCTCATTTTATAGATGAGGAAACTGGGGCAAACAAGATTAAGTGACTTGCCCAGAATCACACAGTTGAGGGTAAACTCAACTCGGGAAGATGAGTCTTCCTGACTCCAGACCCAGCACTGCCCTAATTAAAGGAAGCTAAGGGTTCTAAAATGAACAAACGTGGATACAAATAGACAAAGTGATTTGCACAAGATCACAAAACTAGTAATTTTAGATCTGGGTCATGGTCCCATGACCTTTCATTCCAATTCTAATGGAAAATTTTTGCATGTGCTTGTATCCCTAGCACTTAGTGGGGTACAAGTTGTAGATCCTTAACAAATGATTGTTGAATTAAATAACATATGTAACATATATACTAAGTGAAGAAAAATAATTCTTTTTGATCCTTTAGATTATGTATGAAGCTTTTATAGTTTCCTTTTTAAAAAAAAAATTTCAAAGCAAGACTCCAGCTAAATTTTAAAATAATACTAAAAGAGAATGGGAAGTTCTGCCACAAAACACAAGCTGACCTGGTCAATGGTTCCTCAACTCTGGGTAAGTCCTATAACTTCCTGTATTTCAGTTTACTCAATTGCAAAACCAAACTCATCTGTAAACTGTCTATAACGGACTCCATTGCAGAGAAACATTAACTAGTTAATTTCTAAAAATCATTCCATTCTTTTGTACATTTATGAGATTGAGGCACTTTTTCTAATCTATTTTCTTAACTCAGCTACTCCCTGACCATTCTTTATTTCTATACTGCCTTGTATTATAAAAGATAAGAGTCAGGAGATGAAAAGCAAGACCAGGATAGACACAGAGAACAATTGGGCTGCAATAAAGTGTTTGTGATGCAGTAAACCTGGACAGGCTGTCTGGGATCAGATTCTGAATGTATTTAAGTGGAAGAGTCTGTTTTGCATCTTAGAGGTCATAGGCAACCACTGAAGACTGATTTCAGGAATTCCTTGAAATCATCTCATATCTATTCTTATTGGTGCCAGTATTATTTATTACCTTCCCATAGACTGTGAACTCCTGGAGGCAGGGACTTTTTTGTGTATGTAACCTCATTCCCAAATTGGGGCAGAGTTGGTGAGAGCAAGAGAAGAGTCCCAATGTTACCAACTTTTGCCCAAGCTCTCTTACATTAGATATCAATGAAGAGAGAGTCCCAAATTAATACGCTTTGGGATTGGGTTATATTTGTCTATCTATTTATCACTGTGCACAATAGAAGCAGGTTGGTTGTCCCCAGTGAATAGAGTGATGGCTTGGAGTGAGGAAGACCTAAGATGAAATCCTGCCTCAAACACTTACTATGTGACCTTGGATAAGTCACTAAACTGAGCCTGTTTCCTCACCTACAAAATGTGGGTAATAATAACACCTACTCCACAGGGTTATTGTGAGGATCAAATAAAATAACATGTAAATTCTTTTGTAAACCTTAAAGCACTATATAACTGCTATCTATTACTATTACTATAGCAGTTAATGTTTTTTAAATCAAATTGAAAATTACCAAGTGATCTCCAAGAGAGTTTCCTTCCCACCTTATTATGCTGGCGTCAACAGCTGAGCATGCTTTTCCAGTCTCTTTTCCTAGGTACAAAACTTCCTACTTACAGCTCTGTAGAAATGTAGAGGAAACAGCATGGTAAGTAAGAGGGGCATTAGCTCTGCAATTTAAAGAATTGGGTTCAAATCCTGCCTCAGAGGCTTACTACCTGTTCACTCTGTAGAAAATTACTCCATTTCCCTAGACTTATATCTCTTTTTTTTTTTTTGTAAAATGAGGGGACTGGCCCCAAAGATCTCATTCAGCTTTAGATCTTAATGAACCTTCTATTTCATATATTTCAGAGAGGCAGGGTAATATGGAGAAAAAAAGCAATGGACTAGGAATGAAGGGATCTCCAGTTGTTATATTTATTACATTGGACTTATCATCTAACTTTTTTTTTTTTTAAAAACTCTTAGTGTTGGGGCAGCTAGGTGACATTGTGGATAGAGTACCAGCCCTGTAGTCAGGAAAACCTGAGTTCAAATCTGGCCTCAGTCACTTAATACTTTCTAGCTGTGTGACCTGGGCAAGTCACTTAACCCCAATTGCCTCAGCAAAAAAGCAAAACAAAACAAAACAAAACTCTTAGTGTCTTCATTTATACTGTGGAGATAAAAATATTCATAACCACCCACCTTGAAAGAATGTTGTGGATATAAAAATTTTAAATGTTTGAAAACTGCTATACAGATAGAGGATTAGGGTTTGAGTCTGTGATTTCATTAATATAAAGGAAAAGCAGGTAATAAAATTTTTCCACTAATGGTAATTTCTCTACTCTTTAGAGTCTTAGGGATTTGCCTGGAGCACCAGGATATAAGTGACTTTCTTAGAGTCACATTGGCAGTATGTGTTAGAGGCAGAATTTGAATCCAGCTCCTGGTGTCAAAACTACTTCTTTCTATAAACCTGATGTGTTGGTGATGGTGGTGATGATTTCAGAGGCAGCCGACATGATAATGGTATTAATGTTCTGTTACTATTATATGTAGGATTATTTGTTGTGGCTGTTCAGTCGTGTTCAACTTTTGTTGTTTGGTTGTTTCAACTATATCTCGTTCTATGTTATCCCATTTGGAGTTTTCTTGGCAAAGATACTGAAGTGGTTTGCCATTTTCTTTTCCAGTTCATTTTACAGATGAGAAAACTGAGGCAAACAGGATTAAGTGACTTGGCTACAGTCATACAGCTAGGAAGTATCTGAAGCTATATTTTAATTATATATATATATATATATATATATATTTAAGTTAATTTTAATTCTAACTCTGTGTCTTGTGCTCCATACCAACTAGCTGACCCATATCCAATTCTATGTGACCCTGTGGACTTTGTCCATGAGATTTTCTTGGCAAAAACATTGGATCAGTTTGCCATTTCCTTCTCCAGTAAATTATGACAAACAGAGATTAGGTAACTACCCCTAACACTCACTAAATGTGTGATTCAAGGAAAGTCACTTATATTGTGGTATTCTAGGTAAATCTCTAAAATTCAAAAAGGCAGAGAAATTACCAGTGATAGTCAAGTGACAACTAGTAAATATCTGGGCTTCAGATTTGAACTTGTTATCTTCCTGGCTCTAATTCAGTGCTCTATCCACTGTACCATTTATCTGTCCCATATGATATTATATCTTTTTGTAAATCAGATTATTTTCCACTTTATTTTAAAGAAAAACACAAAATAAGGACAAAATGATCATTTCATAACTATATATGGAATCAGTTGTCTCAATCATTTGGATTTTTGGCTTACAAATGAGCTCTACATCTGGTCTGCACAGAGGGAGGGGAGAGATCAGGAAGGGAATGACAAATGAAAAGAACAGAACAGATCACCCACTGAGCCAGCAGCAGGTTACATACAAGTTCAGAAGATAACTCAGTAAATGAGACTTGCTTTTACTGATCCCTGAAAGAGTAGCATAAATAACGGATGAGATGAATCAAAGTTTAACCTATCTTGGCCCTGATAGATGCATTGGTTGTAAGTGAATGAAATTGGCCCGCTGGTCTATAAGATTGGCAAAGTCAGTGCAATAGCTCTAAGCAAGAGTTGTGTGGGATAGAGAAAGTCCTAAAAGAAGTATCACTGACTGTGAAAGATATGGCTGTGATTGTGAGAAGTGCCTTTTGAAAACTTGAAAACACTATGCAAATATGGTTATTATTACCTGTGCCTGGGTCCCAATAGGCAGCACAAGCCAGCCCATTTCCTTTGTTCATTCATTCTGATTTCACATCTTAACTCATTCCTTTGTCTATATCTACAATATCCACCTTTCTTTGTGGAAAGTCCACATTAGGGAAAAATAAGGCAGCCATAGGTGACATCCCTCCTATGGAAATTTACAAAACACTAGAGATTGGTAAACTTTGATTTTTTTTTAATGTAATTCAGGCTGAAATGTTGGGAATACAAGAAAGTTATAATTTAATGAATGGAAAAGCTGAAGGGGAAACTGGTGAGCCTTGAAACTTGATCTGAGGGATTTACATATAAATCCTGTTCAATCCAGTCCAACTATCATTGATTAAAAACTTCTAAAGTTCTGTGTTAAGAGCTGGGGATAAAAAACAAAAACAAAAAAAGTTCTCTTTGTCCCAAAGGAGCTTATAAGGAATCTAGGTGATGGGAATATTCTATCATTTTTGACATCTATATTCTATGCAGTGGGAGAAAGGAGTCTCACTGGGTTTTTGCATTATACTAGTGGCTCTTTAGCTTTTTAATGTCTTCGACCTCAGTGGCAATCCAGTAAACCTATGGATTCCTTTTCAGAATGTGTGTGTGTTATTAATTCATAAATAAAACATAATGAGTAAGCTCTCTGCCTCCCTTTCCAAGATACAGGCATGCTCCTTCAGTGTTCTAGGGATACCAAGAGGGGTCTGGGGTTGTTTGTCCCTACTGTCATCAGCTTAAGATCCCTGTGGCTCTTTTTTTATTTAATTTTTAATATATGGAATAAAACAAACATTTCCGTAACATAGCACAGGAAATTGCAAATCTATTATGTACAATTCACCATTCCTTTTAAATACATAATAAAGTTATTATGCAAATATATTTTTCTCTATTCCATGCTAGAGATGGCTATCATTAAGCACAAATACATTTATATGTACATATGTAAAATTATTCTAAACATGCTTCTATTCTTTCTCTGAATGCAGATAGTACCCAAGTTTCATTTAATCATGTAATACTCATTAGTTTTTACAAAGGGACATGTACTCCAAAGATATAACAAAAATAAAATATAAGCATTTTCCCCTAATACCCTAGGGATACCTTCTTAGCTCACCCAGTTCCTATATAACATTGATCCCATTTGGTTCAAATTCAATTATAGCCTAACTTCTAGATGAATCTTCATCTCAGCTACCATTGGCCTGGGTCCCAAAGGTAGCTACCTATTAAAGGTGATCCCTTGCTTTGGGGGGCATCTATGCTTTGTTGGCTATAAATTGGAAAGCTAGGAGGTCCAGATTTTTCAAAATTCACAGTTTTGGAGGAATCCAGTCCCTTCACCTAAAATAGAAAAGAACAAACCAAGAGTTTCAAAATTGAGACTCTTTCATAATTTTATATTGCCTTGGAGGGGAGAAACCCCCCAAACATTGTTTTTCAATAGACACAGTGAGTGAAGGAGTCACCAAATTCTCCCAAGAGTACAGCTGGAAAAAAATAGTAGGCAGAGATGACTCAGAGCCTTCAGAGCTGATCCCCATCTTCCTATGCAAGCAAATAAAAAAGGCTCCTCCTAACCATATGTTTTGCAGACTAGTGTCAGTTACTGAATGTCTATGCATGATTCACAGGCTCTGAGGCTACTTGAACCAAGAGGTCCAGGTATACAAATCTCAGAACTGGGAGGTGAGGTGGAGAAAAGATATTCTGGGATAGAAGATGCTATTCTTAATTTATATTCACAAGGGAGCAAGGGACAGCAGGCTACATTGAGTTGTTAAAATAGGGAAATCTATAGGAAATAACTTTAAAAAATTAAGAGTTAAGGGCAGCTAGGTGGCAAAGTGGATAGAGCACCAGTCCTGAAGTCAGGAGGACCTGAGTTCAAATCTGATCTCAGACACTTAACATTGCTCAACTGTGTGACCCTGGGCAAGTCACTTAGCCTCAATTGCCTCAGCAAAAAGCAAAAAAAAAAAAAAAAAATTAAGAGTCACTTAATATGGTCTAGGTAGATTTATTCTATATGTACTTCTAATTGATTTTATCCTGAAGCATTATTTTTGAATTTATATGTTCTCTTTTCCTTAAGAAATAAATTCCATATCCTAGTACACTCACTTTTATGGTTTGAATAGGAGGAGAAAAGAGTGTTGTAATCTAGAACAACCACTTAAATTATATATTACTCTCCCTTTAGTCTTTCCCTTAAACAAATCAAAGAAAATAGCTTGTTGCTTTCAGCTTTGAATAGTCTACCTAATTCTTGTGCAAAGTTCTTCTATTTCCAATACTGACTGGACTTTAACAAGAATACGTACAACAAAGTAGAAGTGAATGCTATACTGAACTGTCTAGTTATGGTACTAGTAGTTGTAGAAGGAGAAAGGAACATTAGAGATTGAGAGTGGTAGATACTCAGCTCAGGGATGAACAAAACTCCAAGAGGTTCTTTACCTTAAGTTTGGGTTCAGTGAACTAGGACATTTAAAGGTAGAAGTACTGGGCTTGAGGAATTGAGATAGTCACAGAATATCCTGGATAGGTGGAACCCATGGAATTTCACAGGCCTTTGAATTCATTCCACAACTGAACAAGAATCTCCTCCACAAGTTTCACACATTCAGACTTTTCTACAAGACTCTTACTGAGGAGAAATACACTATTTGCTGAGAACAGAGAGCTCTAATTATTAGGAAGATTTTCTTCACCTAAACTAAAATCTGCTTATTCAGAACTTCCAATCTTTACTCCTAATTCTAAAAACAATTTTCAATCCTCTTTCATCTGAAATCTCAACTCTCCAGTCTCCCTAAAGTCTTTTGTTCTCCCAGATAAACACCCTACAATAGTTCCTTCAACAGATGCTTATATAGAATGATCCCAGGGTTTCTCACTATATTGTCTTCCATGCTCTGAATGTTCTCCAGCTTACTAATATCCTCACCCAGGAAAGCTGGCAGTATAAGGCCCAGAACCAAGGGTTGGATCCCTTGCAGAGCCAGTCATCATTCCAAATGATCTGTAAAATGTGTCATGATGTTTTGCATAAAGGAAGGAATTCAAGGCATTTTATGAGATCATTTCACCTTCCTCTGGGCAAATTCCTCTTGTCTCCCTGACAAGTATTAGAAATGACATTTAAAGAAAGAATAATTCAGGAAATCTAAGCAATGAGATCATCCAAATAATTGGCTCAGGGAATCTAACAGTAACTAAGAGTAGTTACAAGCAATGAATGAATTCTTGATGTTAAATATCAAGTGAGCCAATTGAACTCTGCCTTTGCTCTCAGTGGTCGGGTATTAAGATAATAAAAAGCCAGTATTACAAGTGGCATAAACTTAAGCTCTCATTGGCAGTCTTAGCAATTCCAGATATATAGTCAGTTATGAAATTTTATTCTTTTAGAAGAAAAACTCTTTTTTCTTTTGCAAAGGCAATATGGGGAAAACTTGCAAATCAATCAATTATTATTGAGTGCCTACTATGTACCAGAGCACTCTTTCTTTCATCATACTTATATGACCACAATCCTAGCCCCTCATCTCTCATCTGGGCTAGTTGCAATAAACTTCTGAATGGTCTCTACTTCAGATTTCTCCTTTCTTCCATACTTTCTCTATTCAGTTGCCAAAATGACTTTCCAGTGACTCTATCACTCCATGCTCAATAAACTACAATGGATCCCTATTACCTCTAAGATCAAATGCACACTCCTCTATTTGGCATTTAAAACCCTTCCCAACTCACCCCCACGTCATTTTCTAGCCTTATAACACATTATTCTTTTTCACACATTCTAGGATTTAACTAAACTGATTTTCTTGTTTTTCCTTTTAAACAACTCTTAATTTCATATGTTTGTACTGGCTATTCTCTATGTTTACTGTGTACTTGCTTCTTACATCAACCTCGAATCTCTAGCTTTCTTCAAAATTCAGCTCACATGTCACCTTCTACATAAAGCCTTCCTCATTCCCCTCCCACTGCTAGCCCAAGTATTCCCAAAAGCTACTCCTAAAACCAGGAAGACGCAGGTTTGTATTCCACCTCTGACTTACTGCTGCATATCTCCAGAAAAATCACTCAAACTCTCAATGCTCCAGGTAACTCCCTGGGACAGTTAAATTACAGAAAAGGCAGAGATCAGTTGCTAGAAGGAGTTTTTTTACCTGGGAGTTCCATATTCCAATGTAATCACAGGTCTTTTCTTCTTATATATGTATGTGTTCTCTCCCCCAGGACAATGGAAGCTCCTAGAGAACAGGATCTATGTTATTTTAATCTTTATTTCCCCATCGCCTAGCACAGTACCTGACACATAACAAATATTTAATTAAATCAAGCAAAATTAATTAAATTAATCAATGTAAATATTGATTGATTCTACTTCTTCAGTGAAAGAGCATTATCATGGAAAGAAAACTTGATTCAAGATCAATAAGATCTGGATTTGATTCCTAGCTCAGAAATTTATTAATTGGGTAACCTTGGACAAATCATTGTATTTCTCTGAACTTCAGTTTCTCATATTAGAATGAGAATAAATAAAATCTGATCCCCTGCTTCATATGCCTTATAAATGTGAACTATTACTAATTTTTTAATCTCCTTTTATCTTCTATATTTACTACCCTTGAACTTTGTGGCTTTTATTCTTATTTTATTTATTTTTAATCATTTAAAATATGTATTTTCCCAAGCATTTATTATGTATTTCCTATTGTAACCTCCTATATTGAATACTTTTTTTCTAAAACTTAAAAACAAAATTCTCAAAAGAAATATGCATGGTTAGTCAGTAAATAAACTTTTATTAAATTCCTACTATGTGCCAGGCACTGTTCTAAGTCTTGGGGATTTTTTTTTAAGGCAAAAGAGTCCCTGAATTTGAGGAGCTCACAATCTAATGGGGAAGACATGTTTCAATTTAATATGCAAACAATTGTGTATTAATAAGCTCTATAAAGACAAATGGGAAATATTCAATAGAAGAAATATTCAATAGAAGCTTTGGGAAAGGCTTCCTACAGAAGGTGAGATTTTAGCTGAGACTTGATGGAAATCAGGGAAACCAGGAGATGCAGATAAGGAGGGAGAGCACTCCATGGATGATAAATAGCTTGTGAAAATGACTGGAGTTGGAAAATGGAGGAATCTGGTTTGAGGAACAGTATGTCCAAAATGTCTCCAATTAAAACATGCTAGTTCCCCAAAATAAATCCCCATATTGACCATGCACTAAATATGTATATATATATATACATATATATATATATTTCATTCTGTATTTTAGCTCCTTCATCTCTCTGACAGAAGCTAGATGTTGTATCTCAACTTGAGTTCTCATCATTTATCATTACATTTATGCAAGTTCTAAAATCTTTCAAAGGTGCCATTCTCTATAATATTGTGGCCAATGTAAAATGTTTTCTTAGTTCTGTTCATTTCACTATGCATAAAAATCTTCCTAGTTGGGGGGCGGAGCCAAGATGGCGAACTGCAGACAGCTTTCTCTGTGAACTCCTTTGGGACCTTCCCTCAAACCCAGACAAAGTGAGCCTTCGAACTGGTTTGTGAGTGAAGGCTCCGCCAAACATTTGGACTACAACGCACTTCTATCAAAAATCTACCTTGAAAGAACTCCGGAGAAGGTTAGCCTCAAGGGAAATCGGCCGCTGGTCGCCATCAGACTCCAGCCAGGGCGGAAGTCAGGGCTGCGATAGAGGACCGGATTTAAGGAAGCCCCTGGGAGACGCCTGGGCCACTTTGATCTGCTTGCGGGCAGGTGCTTTGACAGATCTGCCTTTGGTAAAGGGTGGATCGAGAGAAGCTGAAAACGTGGTCCTAGTGCGAATCTAGCCCCACCAGCCTCAGACCGGAAGTCAACTCGGCAAACTGCCCCAGGGCAAATATAAATTGTTGCAGTTTTCTCGGCTTTTGACCAATATCCCAACTTTAAATCATGAGCAAGAAGCAGAAGAGAGCTCTCACCATAGAAAGCTTTTACGGAGAAAAAATAGAACAGTCCCCAGATCCTGACATTATGAAAACAATCCCAGATGAAGCCACAAAGGCAGACTTAAGTTGGTCTCCCTTTCAGAAGGCTTACCTGGATGATTGTATTAAGAATCTCAAAAGAGAGCTAGAAGAAGAATGGGGAAATAAATTGAGATCAGGGCAACAGAAATATCAAAAACTGGAAAATAGGACTGGTGAATTGGAAAAAGACAACAATTCACTGAAAAACAAAATTGGTGAATTGGAAAAAGACAACAATTCACTGAAAAATAAATCTGGCAAAATGGAAAAAGAATGCATTGAATCAAGAAACTCAATTGGCCAGCTACAAAAGGAGCTAAAAAAGATAACTGAAGGAAATAATACTTTAAAAATTAAAATTGAACAAATAGAAGTAAATGACTCAATAAGACTTCAAGAATCAGTTAAACAAAAACAAAAAAATGAAAAAATAGAAGAAAATATGAAATATCTCCTAGGAAAAACAACTGACTTGGAAAACAGATCCAGGAGAGACAATTTAAGGATTATTGGACTCCCTGAAAGCCATGATGAAAAAAAGAACCTGGATGCTATCTTCCAGGAAATCATGAAAGAGAATTGCCCTGATGTTTTAGAATCAGAAGGCAAAATTGGCATTGAAAGAATTCACCGATCACCTCCAGAAAGAGACCCCAAAATTAAAACCCCAAGGAATATTGTGGCCAAATTTCAGGACTATCACACCAAGGAAAAGATATTGCAAGCAGCTAGAAAGAAACAGTTCAAATACCGAGGAACTGTCATTAGAATTACACAGGATCTGTCAGCTTCCACTTTAAAGGATCAAAGGGCCTGGAACCAGATATTCCGAAAGGCAAAAGAACTTGGATTACAGCCAAGAATAAGTTATCCAGCTAGAATGAGCATCATCTTCCAGGGAAGAAGATGGTCATTCAATGATACAGGAGAATTTCACCTATTTCTAATGAAAAGACCTGATCTGAACAAAAAATTTGACCTCCAAGTAGAGAACTCAAGAGAAGCATAAAAAGGTAAAAAGGAAGACTCTTGAGAACTATATTTCTACTATAGGTATCCTTTAAAGAATGGCAGTATAATTTGATTTTTCTTTGATAATAATGGAAAAGAAATTAGAGGTGGAAGGGATACCATACTGAAAAAGAAAAAGGGGGGAGGGGGGAAAGGAGGCAAAATAAAGTAAAAATAAAGGAGGTAAAATAAGGCAAAATCTCATAAAGAGACATAGAAGATCTAATATAATTGAGGGAAAGAAGGGAGGGCTATGAGAATTGTGTAAACCTTACTCTCATTAGATTGGACTCTAAGAGAGTATATCAGACACATTTGGCTTCAAAGAAAGGCCTGACCCTCCTTGTGGGAAGGTAGGAGGGAGGGGAGAAAAGGAAAGGGATAAACTAATAGAAGGATTAGGGGAAAGGTATAAAGGGGAGGGAGGGACTCTAAAGGGAGGAGGATTATTGGTGGGAGGTGGTCATCAAGAGCAAAGTACTGGGGAGGAGGGAAGGGAGAGAGGGGAAAGGGAAGAGAAAATCATAACTCTGGGTAAATAAGATGGCAGGGAATACAGATATAGTTATTTTAACTGTGAATGTGAATGGGATGAACTCTCCCATAAAACAGAAGCGGGTAGCAGACTGGATTAAAAGCCAGAATCCTACAATATGTTGTTTACAAGAAACACATCTAAAACATAGAGATACATACAGAGTGAAGGTAAAGGGCTGGAGCAGAATCTTCTATGCTTCAGGTGAACAAAGAAAGGCAGGGGTAGCAATCCTTATCTCGGATCAAGTAAAAACAAAAATAGATCTAATTAAAAGAGATGAGGAAGGAAACTACATTTTACTAAAGGGTTCCATAGACAATGAAGCAGTATCAATACTTAACATATATGCACCAAGTGGTATAGCATCCAAATTCCTAGAGAAGTTAAGAGAGATGCAAGGAGAAATAGACAGTAATACTATACTAGTGGGAGATCTCAACCTTGCTCTCTCAGAATTAGATAAATCAAATTCCAAAATAAATAAGAAAGAAGTTAGGGAGGTTAACAAAAGGCTAGAAAAGTTAGGTATGATAGATCTCTGGAGGAAATTGAATGGTGATAGAAGGGAGTATACTTTTTTCTCAGGGGTTCATGGAACTTATACAAAAATTGATCATGTGTTAGGGCATAAAAACCTCAAAATCAAATGCAGAAAAGCAGAAATAGTAAATGCATCCTTCTCAGATCATGATGCAATAAAACTCACATGTAATATAAGGCCAGGAGAAAATAGACCACAAGTTATTTGGAAATTAAATAATCTAATCCTGAAGAACGAATGGGTGAAAGAGCAAATTATAGACACAATCGAAAATTTCATCCAGGAGAATGACAACAATGAGACAACATACCAAAATTTGTGGGACACGGCTAAAGCAGTTATAAGGGGTAATTTTATATCTCTAGATGCTTACTTGCATAAAACAGAGAAGGAGAAGATTAATGAACTGGGCTTACAATTAAAAAAGCTAGAAAAAGACCAAATCAAAAACCCTCAATTAAATACCAAATTGGAAATTCTGAAAATTAAAGGGGAGATCAATAAAATTGAAAATAAGAAAACTATTGAATTAATAAATAAAAGTAAGAGTTGGTTTTATGAAAAAACCAACAAAATAGATAAGCCTTTAGTTAATTTGATTACAAAAAGGAAAGAGGAAAATCAAATTATTAGTCTCAAAAATGATAAGGGAGAACTTTCCTCCAATGAAGAGGAAATTAGAATAATAATTAGGAGTTTCTTTGCCCAACTTTATGCTAATAAATTTGATAATGTAAATGAAGTGGAGGAATATCTACAAAAATATGGATTGCCCAGATTAACAGAAGAGGAAATAAATTATTTAAATAGCCCTATTTCGGAAAAAGAAATAGAGCAAGCTATTAATCAACTCCCTAAGAAAAAATCTCCAGGGCCAGATGGATTTACATGTGAATTTTACCAAACATTCAAAGAACAATTAATCCCAATACTATATAAACTATTTGAAAAAATAGGGAAAGAAGGTGTACTACCAAATTCCTTCTATGACACAGATATGGTGCTGATAGCTAAACCAGGTAGGGAGAAAACTGAGAAAGAAAACTATAGACCCATTTCCCTAATGAATATTGATGCAAAAATTTTAAATAAGATTTTAGCAACAAGATTACAGAAAGTCATCCCCAGGATAATACATCATGACCAAGTAGGATTTATACCAGGAATGCAGGGCTGGTTCAATATTAGGAAAACAATTAGCATAATCAATTATATCAATAACCAAATTAATAAAAATCATATGATTATCTCCATAGATGCAGAAAAAGCATTTGATAAAATCCAACACCCATTCCTATTAAAAACACTAGAGAGTATAGGAATAAATGGGGTTTTCCTTAAAATGATTAGTTGCATCTACTTAAAACCATCAGCAAGCAGCATATGTAATGGAGTCAAACTAGAACCATTCCCAATAAGATCAGGAGTGAAACAAGGCTGCCCACTGTCACCATTATTATTTAATATTGTCTTAGAAATGTTAGCTTTGGCAGTAAGAGAAGAAAAAGAGATTAAAGGAATTAGAGTAGGTAATGAGGAAACCAAATTATCACTCTTTGCAGATGACATGATGATATACATAGAGAACCCTAAAGACTCAACTAAAAAACTACTAGAAACAATTCACAACTTTAGCAAAGTTGCAGGATACAAAATAAATCCACATAAATCATCAGCATTTTTATATATTACCAATAAAGTTCAGCAGCAAGAGATACAAAAAGAAATTCCATTCAAAATAACTGTTGATAGTATAAAATATTTGGGAATTTATCTGCCAAGAGATAGTCAGGAACTATATGAACTAAACTACAAAACACTTGCCACACAAATCAAATCAGACCTAGTCAATTGGAAAAACTTAAAATGCTCATGGGTAGGCCAAGCAAATATAATAAAAATGACAATACTACCCAAACTAATTTACTTATTTAGTGCCATACCAATCAAACTCCCAAGAAATTATCTTACAGATCTAGAAAAAATAGTAGCAAAGTTCATTTGGAAAAACAAAAGGTCAAGAATTAGGGGGATTAATGAAAAAAAAAAGGCTGACGATGGTGGACTTGCTGTACCAGATCTAAAACTATATTATAAAGCAGCGGTCATCAAAACCATATGGTACTGGCTAAGAAATAGAGTAGTCGATCAGTGGAATAGGATAGAATCACAAGACAAACTAGGCAATAACTATAGCAATTTGGTTTTTGATAAACCCAAAGACCCCAGCTTTTGGGATAAGTATTCACTATTTGACAAAAACTGCTGGGAAAACTGGAAACTAGTGTGGAAGAAATTAGGGCTTGACCCACATCTAACACCACATACCAAGATAAGATCTAAATGGGTTCATGATCTGGATATAAAGAGTGAT
>JAJPUD010004860.1:2410-30461 GCA_023553655.1 Myrmecobius fasciatus
TTTTCTTTTCTTTTTTTTTTTTTTTGCTTAGGCAATTGGGGTTAAGTGACTTGCCCAGGGTCACACAGCTGTTACGTGTCTGAGACCAGATTTGAACTCAGGTCCTCCTGACTTCAGGGCTGGTGCTCTATCCACTGCGCCACCTAGCTGCCCCCAAAGCTTTTTTTTTTCAAAACATATGCATGGATAATTCTCAACATTCACCCTTGCAAAAACTTGTGTTCCAAATTTTTTCCCTCCTTTCCCCTCACTCCCTTCCCCAGACAGTAAGTAATCCAATATTTGTTAAACATGGGCAACTTTCCATACATATTTTCACAATTATCATGCTGCACAAGAAAAATCAGATCAAAAAGGAGGAAAAAAAAGAAAAAGAAAAGAAAATTCACGCAAACAACAACAGAAATTGTGAAAAATGCTATGTTGCAATCCATACTCAATTTCAACAGTCCTCTCTCTGGGTGTAGATAGTTCTCTTCATCAAAAAACTATTGGAACTGGCCTGAATCATCTCATTGGTGAAAAGAGCCACATCTATCAGAATTGATCATGATAGAATTTATAACAATCTTTTCAACAATGAGATGACTCAAGCCAATTCCAATGATCTTGTGATGAAGAAAGCCATCTGCACCCACTGGACTGTGGGAACTAAATATGGATCACAACATAGCATTTTCACTCTTTTTGCTGTTGTTTGCTTGCTTTTTGTTTTCTTTATCATTTTCCCCTTTTTGATCTGATTTTACTTGTGCAGCAAGATAATTGCATAAATTGTATACATATATTGGCTTTAACATATATTTTTACCATATTTTATATATATATATTGTATTACTTGCTTTCTGGGGGAGGGTATGGAGGGAAGGCAGGGAAAAAATGGAACACAAGGTTTTATAAGGGTCAATATTGAAAAATTATTTATGAATATGTTTTAAAAACAAAAAGCTTTAATAAAATTTAAAAAAAAAACAATTGATCATTATATAATCTTGCTGTTACCATATTCAATGATCTCCTGTTTCTGCTCACTTCATTTAGTATCAGTTCATGTAAGTGTCTCCAGGCTTCCCTAAAATCATCCTGTTGATTATTTCTTATAAAACAATAATATTTCATAAAATTCATATCCAGCCATTCTCTAACTGAAGGGCACCCACTCACTTTCCAGTTTTTTGTCACTACAAAAAAGGCTGCCACAAAGAGTTTTGCATATGTGGGTTCCTTTTCCTCCTTTCCTTTATGATCTCTTTGGGATACAAATGCAGTAAAAACACTGCTGAATCAAAGGGTATTCACAGTTTGATTAACCCTTTGGGCATAATTTCAAAGTGCTCTTCAGAATGGTTGAATCATTTCAAAACTCCACCAACAATGTATTAGTGTCCCAGTTTTCCCACATGCCTTCCAACATTTGTCATTATCTTTTCCTGTCATCTTAGCCAATCTAAAAGGTGTGTAGTAGTATCTCAGAGTTGTCTTAATTTGCATTTCTCTGATCAATTGTGATTTGGAGCACTTTTTCATATGAATAGAAATGGTTTCAATTTCTTTATCTGAAAATTGTTTGTTCATATCCTTTGACCACTTATCATTTAGAGAATGGCTTGAATTCTTATAAATTTGAGTCAATTCTCTATATATTTTAGAAATGAGGTCTTTACCAGAACTCTTGAATGTAAAAATGTTTTCCCAGTTTATTACTTCTCTTATAATCTTGTCTGCATTGGTTTTGTTTGGACAAAAATAATTTTAACTTAATATAATCAAAACTATCTATTTTTTCTTCAATAATATGCTCCAATTCTTCTTTGGCCATAAATTCCTTTATTCTCCACAGATCTGAGAGATAAACTATCCTTTGTTTTTCAAATTTGCTTATAATATCACTCTTTATGCCTAAATCATGAACCCATTTCAACCTTATCTTGGTATATGGTGTTAGGTGTGGGTCAATGCCTAGTTTTTTCCTAACTAGTTTCCAATTTTCCAAGTAATTTTTGTCAAATAGTGAGTTTTTATCCCAAAAGCTAGGGTCTTTGGGTTCATCAAACACCAGATTGCTATAGTTATTGACTATTTTGTCCTGTAATCCTAACCTATTCCACTGATTGACTATTCTATTTCTTAGCCAGTATTAAATGGTTTTGATGACCACTGCTTTATAATATAGTCTTAGGTCTGGTACAGCTAGGCTACCTTCATTTGCATTTTTTCCATTAATTCCCTTAAAAGTCTTGATCTTTTGTTCTTCCAGATGAATTTTGTTATTATTTTTTTTAGATCTGTAAAATAATTTCTTGGGAGTTTGATTGGAATGGCACTGAATAAGTAGATTAATTTAGGTAGTATTGTCATTTTTATTATATTAGCTCAACCTACCCATGAGCACTTGATATTTTTCCAATTGATTGGATCTGACTTTATTTGTGTGGAAAGTGTTTTATAATTGTGTTCATGTAGTTCCTGATTTTGCCTTGGCAGATAGACTTCCAAATATCTATATTATCTATAGTTATTTTAAGTAGAATTTCTCTTTGTATCTCCTGCTGCTGAACTTTGTTGATAATGTATAAAAATATTGATGATTTATGTGGATTTGTTTTGTATCTTGCAACTTTGCTAAGTTGTGAATTCTTTCCAATTGTTTTTAGTTGATTCTCTAGGATTCTCTAAGTGTACCATCATATCATCTACAAAGAGTGATAATTTGGTTTACTTATTATCTACTCTAATTTCTTTAATCTCTTTTTCTTCTCATTGCCAAAGCTAACATTTCTAATGCAATATTGAATAGTAATGGTGATGGAAGGCAACCTTGTTTCACCTCGATCTTATTTGGAATGGTTTTACTTTATCCTTATTACATATGATGCTTGCTGATGGTTTTAAATAGATGCTAGTGATTATTTTAAGGAAAACTTCATTTTTTTTATAAGAATGGGTGTTAGATTTGTTAAATCCTTTTTCTTCATCTATTGAGATAATCATATGATTTTTGTTACTTTAGTTATTGATATAGTCAATTATGCTAACAGTTTTCCTGATATTGAAACAGCCCTGTATTCCTGGTATAAATCCTACTTGGTCATGGTGTATTATGCTGAAGATAACTTACTGTAATCTTTTTGCTAATATTTTATTTAAGACTTTTGCATCAATATTCATTAGGGGAATTGGTCTATAACTTTTTTCCTCTGTTTTGAGCCTATCTAGTTTAGGTATCAACACTATATCTATGTCATAAAAAGATTTGGTAGGACTCCTTTCCCTATCTTTCCAAATAGTTTGCATAGTATTGTAATTAATTGTTCTTTAAATGTTTGGTAAAATTCACGTGTAAATATCTATCTGGCCCTGGAGATTTTTTTCTTAGAGAGCTGATTATTAATAGCTTGCTCAATATCTTTTTCTAATATAGGACTACTTAAGTAATTTATTTCTCTTCTGTTAATCTGGGCAATCTATATTTTGTAAGTATTCCTTCATTTCATTTAGCTTATCAGACTTACTGGCATATAGGTGGACAAAATAACTCCTAATTATTGTCCTAATTTCCTCTTCATTCTTATTTTTGATACTAACAATTTGATTTTTTTCTTTCCTTTTTCTAAATAAATTAACTAAACATTTATCTATTTTGTTATTTTTTTTCATAAAACCAATTCAGTTTTCTTTATTAATTCAATAGTTTTCTTACTGTCAATTTTATTAAACTCCCCTTTTATTTTCAGAATTTCAAAATTGGTATTTAATTGGGGATTTATAATTTGTTCTTTTTATAATATTTTAGTTGCATACACAATTTCTTAATCTTCTCTTTCTCTATTTTATACAAATAAGCATCTAAAAATATAAAATTTTCCCTAAGAACTGATTTGGCTGCATCCCATAAATTTTGGTTATGTTATCTCATTATTGTCATTCTCTTGAATGAAATTATCAACTGTGTCTATAATTTCTTGTTTTACCCTCTCTTTCTTTAGGATTAGATTATTTAGTTTCCAATTAATTTTTGGCCTATTTTCTCCTGGCCTTTTATTGCATGTAATTTTTGTTGCATCATGATTTGAAAAAATGCATTTACTATTTTTTGCATTTGATTTTGAAGATTTTATGCTCTAATACATGGTCAATTTTTGTGTAGGTTCTATGTACTGCACAGAAAAAAAGGATATTCCTTTCTGTCTCCATTCAATGTTCTCCAAAGATCTATCACCTAACTTTTCTAGAATACTATTTATCTCCTTAACTTCTTTTTTATTTATTTTGTGTTTTGATTTATCTAGTTCTGAGAGAGCAAGGTTGAGATCCTCCACTAGTATAGTTTTGCTGTCTAATTCTTTTTGCAGCTCTCAACTTCTCCTCTAGGAATTTGGATGGTATACACTTGGTGCATATATGTTTAGTATTGATATTAATTCATTATCTATGGTACCCTTTAGCAAGATGTAGTTTCTTTCCCTATCTCTTAATTAGATCTATTTTTGCTTTTGCTTGATCTGAGATCAGGTTCACTACTCTTGCTTTTTTTACTTCAGCTAAATCACAATAGATTCTGCTCCAGCCTTTTACTTTTACTCTGAATGTATCACTCTGCTTTAAAAGTGTTTCTTGTAAACAACATATTATAGGATTCTGGCTTTTAATCCAGTCTGCTATATGCTTCTGTTTTATAGGAGTCTTCATCTCATTCACATTCACAGTTAAAATGACTAATTCTGTATTTCCCACCATCTTGTTTTCCCTGTTATACTTTTCTTTTCTTTCTTCCTTTCCCTCCAGTATATTGCTTCTGATTACCACCTCCTTTTTACAGCCCTTCCCCCTTTTTTATAACTTTCCTCTTTTACTTCAGTTCTCCCTTCTATTAGACTCCCCCTTTACTTTCTCTTTTTTCCTTCTACTTCCCTATAGGGTGAGACAAATTTCTCTGTGAAGCTATATATGTCTGATATTCTCTCTTTGAGCCAAATTTGATGAAAGATTCACACAATGCTCATCCCCCTCCTTTCTTTCCCTCAATTGTAATTTTTGCCTCTTCACGAGATGTAATTTATCCCATTTTAACTCCATTTTCCTCTTACTCCACTATAATCCCCTTTCTTTCTCTAGTTCCTTTTTTATTTCATCATGATAAAATCAAATTATACTTGTACCCTCTAAGTATACCTATAACAGAGATATAGATCTTGAGTTAAATATCATCTTCCAATATAGAGATTTAAACTTTTTAACTTTTAAAAGATATTTGTTTTCCTTTTACTTTTACCTTTTTTATGCTTCTCTTGAATTCTATATTGGAAGTTCAAATTTTCTGTTCACTTCTGGTCTTTTCATTAGAAATAAATGAAATTCATCTGTTTCACTGAATATCCATCTTTTACCTGAAAGATAATGCTTAATTTTGCTGGACACTTGATTCCTAGCTGCAATCCAAGTTCCTTTGCCTTTCAGAATATTAGATTCCAGGCCCTTCGATCCATTAAAGTGGAAGCTACTATGTCCTAGGTAATCCTGATTGCAGCACCTTGAGATTTGAATTGTTTCTTTCTGGCTGCTTGCAAGATTTTCTCCTTGTTCTGATAATTCTGAAATTTAGCTACAATGTTGTTTGGAGTTGTTATTTTAGGGTCTCTTTTAGGAGGTTATCAGTGAATTCTTTCAATTGCTATTTTACCCTTTGTTTCTAGGACATCAGTTCCATTTTCCTTGATGATTTTATGAAAGATGATGTCTAGGCTCTTTTTTTTCAATCATGGTTTTCAGGTAGTCCAATAACTCTTACATTGCCTCTCCTGGATCTATTTTCCAGGTTGGTTGCTTTTCCAATGAAACATTTCATGTTTTTTTTTTTCCTTTTTTTTTTTTTCAATTTTTTTGGTTTTGTTTGACTGCTTCTTAAAGTCTCATTTAGTCATTCATTTCCATTTGTTCAACTTTAATTTTTAGTGAATTATTTTCCTCAGTTAGCTTTTTTTCTCCTTTTGCATTTGGTCAATTTTAAATGAAGTGTTTTATTCATTGGATTTTTTTGCATTTCATAAATTCTATTTTTGATAAATTGGTTTCTTTTTTCAAATCTATTTTGTAAGGAGTTATATAATTTTTCTATTTCACTAAATTTTTAAGGAATGTTCTTCAGATAATTTATTTCCTTTTCCAAATTCTCTTGCAAAGTCCTCATTTACTTTCCCAATTTTTCTTCTAACTCTATTTTAATATCCTTTTTGACTTCTTCCAAGAGAGCCTTGTGAGATGGTGATCAACTCATACCACCCTTTGGGGCTTCATCTGGAGATATTTGTCTTTAGAATCCTCAGGGTTTGAGGTCTGTTTTCTTTCTTCATAAAAGCTTTCTATGGTCAGAGTTCTTTTTGCTTTTTTGCTAATTTTTTTTGAAGGTTGAGATCTGCTCTTATGGCAAAGGGGAGATTGTCCCAAGCTTCCTCTACAGGCAACAGCATCTTTGTGCTGCATGGGTCAGTTCTGCTAACTTCCTGAGTCAGTGCTGCTAACTTCCTTCAGGTGCTGAGTGGATGTGGCCAAGTCCTGTGTTATTCTGAGATTCAGAGGGTCACAACTTGCTTTTTGTATTTGCTTTGGATGTCTCACAGCTAATCTGCTGATCCACAAACTTCCAGACAGGACAAAGTAGCCAGTGCTGCTTTATTTTGGCTAAGAGCTTCTCCATATATATCCCCTGTGTGTGGAAACCACACCACTCTGAGTCCCTACACTATTTGGTCACCTTCCCCATACCTGATTAAAACAGATCTTTTCTAAAGTACTTCCAAAGTATCTCCTACTGGAAATTTGTTACATTCTAATATATTTGTGGTTCCCACCTTGCAAAATCAGTTAAGAGGCTTGATCTGAGGAACCCCAGGAAGAGCTCATATAAAGACCTGTCTACTCTGGGCTTCTCCCCATTATTTTTTATTTTTATTTTATTTTTTGCTTTTTGCTGAGGCAATTGAGGTTAAGTGACTTGCCCAGGGTCACACAGCTAGGGAATGTTAAGTGTCTGAGACCAGATTTGAACTCAAGTCCTACTGACTTCAAGGTCGGTTCACTATCCACTGCTCTGCCTAGCTGCCCCCTCCCCATTATTTTCTTATTCGGTTTTCATATTCTTTATTTGGTATTTAAATGAGGGGTTAATTTGTTAATTTTTTTTTAGTTGCATGCCTAATTTGTGGATCGATTCTTTCTTTTTGTTGATAAAAGAGCTTTCCTATTTGATAAAATCCAAAACCTATTTCTATTAAAAACACTAGAGAGATAAGAATAAATGGAGTTTTCCTTAAAATGATCAGTAGCATCTATTTAAAACCATCAGCAAGCATCATATGTAATGGGGACAATAAACTAGAACCGTTCCCAATAAGATCAGGGGTTAAAAAAGGTTGCCCACTATCACCATTACTATTCAAATATTGTATTGGAAATATTTGGCAATAATAGAAGAAAAAGAGATTAAAGGAATTGGAGTAGGCAATAAGGAAACCAAATTATCAATCTTTGAAGATGATATTATGGTATACTTAGAGAATCTTAGAGAATCAACTAAAAAACTACTAGAAAGAATTCACAATTTTATCAAAGTTGCAGGATACAAAAGAAATCCACATAAATCACCAGCATTTTTATACATTACTAATAAATTCCAGCAGTAAAAGATACAAAGAGAAATTCCATTTAAAATAATTATAGGTAATAAAAAATATTTGGGAGTCTATCTGCCAAGGCAAAGTCAGGAACTACAAAACACTTTCCATACAAATAAAGTCAGATCTAATCAATTGAAAAAATATCAAGTGCTCATGGGTAGGCTGAGCTAATATAATAAAAATGACAATACTACCTAAGCTAATCTACTTATTCAGTGCCACTCCAATTAAACTTCCAAGAAATTATTTTACAGATCTACACAAAATAATAACAAAGTTCATCTGGAAGAGCAAAAGGTCAAGAATTTCAAGGGTATTAATGGAAATAATGCAAATGAAGGTGGCCTAGCTGTGTCAGACCTAAGATTATATTACAAAAAACTATATTATAAAGCAGTGGTCATCAAAATTATTTGGTACTAGCTAAGAAAAAGAGCAGTTGATTAGTGGAATAGGTTAGGTTCACAGGACAAAATAATCAATGACTATAGTAATCTAGTGTTTGAGAAACCCAAAGACTCCAGCTTTTGGGATAAGAACTCACTATTTGACAAAAACTGCTGGGAAAATTGGAAACTAATATGGCAAAAACTAGGCAGTGACCCACACCTAAATAATAATAAAAATAAACTTGAAATGGGTCATGATTTAGACATAAAGAGTGATATTATAAGCAAATTGAAAAACAAAGTTTAGTTTATCTCTCAGATCTATGGAGAAGAAAGGAATTTGTGTCCAAAGAAGAATTGGAGCATATTATTGAATACAAAATAGATAGTTTTGATTATATTAAGTTAAAAAGGTTTTGTACAAACAAAACCAATGCAGAAAAAAATTAGAAGGGAAGCAATAAACTGAGAAATTTTTTTTACACTCAGGTTCTGATAAAGACTTCATTTCTAAAATATATAGAGAATTGACTCAAATTTATAAGAATTCAAGCCATTCTCCAATTGATAAATGGTCAAAGTATGAACAGATATGAACAATTTTCAGATGAAGAAATTGAAACCATTTCTAGTCTATGAAAAAATGCTCTAAATCACTATTGATCAGAAAAATGCAAATTAATACAACTCTGAGGTACTACTACAACCTCTCAGATTGGCTAAGACAAATGGAAAAGATAATGATAAATGTAGGAGGGGATGTGGGAAAACTGGGATATTAAAACATTCTTTGTGGAGTTGTGAACTGATTCAACCATTCTGGAGTGCAATTTGGAACTATGCCCAAAGGGTTATCAAACTGTTAATACCCTTTTGATCCAGTAGTGTTTTCACTGGGTTTGTATCCCAAAGAGATCATAAAGGGAGGGAAAGAGAACCACATGTGCAAAACTGTTTGTGGCATCCTTTTTTTGTAGTAGCAAGAAAATGGAAACTGAGTGAATGCCCATCAGTTAGAGAATGGCTGAATAAGTATACGTGGTATACTTAAATGGTATACGAATGTAGTGGAATATTATTTTTCTATAAGAAATGATCAGTAGGATGATTTCACAGAGGCCTGGAGAGACTTACCTGAACTGATGCTAAGTGAAATGAGGAGAACCAAGAGAACATTGTACATGGCAAGAACAGGATTATATGAAGATCAATTCTGATGGATGTGGCTCTTTCCAACAATGAGATGATTGAAGTCAATTCCAATGATTTTGTGAAGAGAGCCATCTACACCTAGACAGAAGACTGTGGGAACTGAGTATGGACTAAAACATAGCATTTTCACTCTTTTTGTTGTTTGCTTGCATTTTGTTTTCTTTCTCTGGGGGGAGAGGGTGAGAAAGGGGAGAAATTTGGAACACAGGATTTTGCAGGGGTCAGTGTTGAAAAATTATCTATGTATATGTTTTAAAAATAAAAAACTTTAATAAAAAATTGTAAAGGTAATAAAATTTTTTTAAGAACATAAAAGAGCTTTCCCCCAAAGACTGCTTTGTTTATATCACCAGAAAGTTGAAATGTTATCTTATTGTTCTCATGATCTTTAAAAAAAATTACTGCACATGTGCAAGAATGTTTGTGGCAGCCCTTTTTGTAGTGGCTAGAAATTGGAAACTGAAGGGATGCCCATCAATTGGAGAGTGGCTGAATAAATTATGGTATATGAATGTTATGGAATATTATTGTTCTGTAAGAAATGACCAGCAAGACGATTTCAGAGAGGCCTGGAGGGACTTGCATGAACTGATGCTGAGTGAAACGAGCAGAACCAGGAGATCATCATACACAGCAACAACAGTATTACATGATGATCAATTCTGATGGACATGGCTCTATGCAACAAAGAATTGTCTCAAACCAGTTCCAGTTGTTCACTGAAGAAAACCATATACACCCAGAGAGGGGGATATGAAATATGGACCACAACATAACATATTCATAATCTCTATTGATATTTGCTTGCATTGTGTTGCCTTTCTCTGATTTTCTTTTTTTTCTTGTAGATAGGATTTTTCTTGCATAACTTGTCAAGTAATTCAACATTATTAACATATCATGGACTTCCTGCCATTTAGGGGAGGGAAGGGGACTGGGGGTAAAATTTGTAATGGAAAGCTTTGTAAAGATCAATGCTGGGGAACTACCCATACATATGTTATACAAATAAAAAGCTTTAATAAAAAATAAATAAAAATAAAAAAATAAAAAAATTTACTGGTTTCTTTTTTTAAATTTCTATGATTTGTCATTTAACAGACCCATTATTAGAATTAAGTTATTTATTCTCAAATTAATTTCAGTTATTTTTTCTTCAATCATTTATTAAACATAATTTTTATTGTACTGTAATCCACAAAATATGTGTTTGATAATTCTGCTTTTCTGCATTCATTTGTGAGAGTTTTAATACCCTGATCTATGGTAAATTTTTGTAAAAGTGGCATGCACACCTGCATGGAATATGCATACTTCTTTCTACTGTCATTCAATAATTGTCAGAGGTCTATTATATCTAAACACTCTAAATTTCTATTCAGGTCCTTAAACTTCTTTAAAAAAAATTTGGGGAGAAAACTAGATTTATTTAAATTTGAAATGAGCATATTGGGAATCTCCAATATTATAAATGACTGACTATTTCTCCCCATAACTCATTTAACTTTTCCTTTAATTATTTAGGTGCTATGCCATTTTAAATATACATAAGCATGTGTAGTTATTTAGTTATATTTTTTATTTAGCTATATAGTTATATATATGTTCAAAATTGATATTAACTTACTGAGTATCTTTAAGCAAAATATAGATTTCCTCTTTAATCTGTTAATCAAGTCTATTTTTGCTATTGCTTTGAAACCATGATTATTATCTTTGTCTTTTTTACTTCAGCTATAAAAGCATAATACATTTTGTTCCAGCTCCTTATTTTATTCCTGTGCAAATTTTTGTTACAAGCACAGATTTTGTAAACAATATATTGCTTTTTAATCCAGTCTGTTACCATTTTCCATGTCATAGATTCATCCCAAACCCAATCCCAATTATGATCGTCAATTGTCTGTCTTCCTTTACTTTATTCTCTTATAGTTTTTTCCTTTCTTTGTGTCTTTGCCTTTATTTTCAAAGATGATAGTGATGAGGAGAACACCAATCTATTCCTCTAACCTCTCCTCTCTTTTTTTCCCTGAGGCAATTGGGGTTAAGTGATTTGCCCAGGTCACAAAGCTAAGAAGTGTTAAGTGTCATATCAGATTTGAACTCAGGTCCTCCTGACTTGAGGGTTGGTGCTCTATCCACTGCGCCACCTAGCTGCCCCGTTTTACCTATCTTTCCTTGAATCTTCTCCCTCTTTTATTCTCTTTCTCTTCTCCCATTGACCCATTTCCCTACTGAATGAAATGTATTTTGGTACCTAACTATGTATGAAAAGTTAGACTGGCATCTGTACCTGTTCCCTGTACACTATCAGTCCCTCTGTGCAGCATCTAGAAACTTTTCTTGACTTAGTGATATCGTCAAGCCTCAATTTAGACTCTGTGCATGTAGGATCCAACTAGTTCCCTCTTGGCTAGATTTTATCCTGCGACTGAGACCTCTTTCTTCATATACTTAGCAGGGCTGGGGGGGGGGGTGTTATTTAATGTGATTTTAGCTTGTATTTCATGATCAAGACTTATTTTCATACATTTTTCTATATCATTGCAAAATAGATGGGGAAAAAAAATTTGTAACAGAAAGCTTTGTAAGGGTTAATGTTGAATAATTACCCATACATATGTTTTGCAAATAAAAAGTTTTAATAAAAAAAAAAAGAAATAGATGGGGAAGGAGCTGGACTACACTGATGCTTTCTATGCAACTATTGTGGCTAATTTTCCTAATCCTATAATTTTTAAAGGATTCTACAGAGAAAAGCCAAGAGACATAGCCGTTCTTCCTGTTACCCACTCACAGAGAGTAAAAGGCAGGCAGGACTGAGGGGGGTGCCCAGACTTTGAGTACTAGTTTCCATGCCTCTTTTTTCAAAGGCCAAATGAGTATACAATGGAGATCTGATGCCAAGAAGGAAGGGTTCCTTTCTATTTCCTTGTTGGTTGTTATTATTTGACCCCTGCCTAGAACTGATGAGTGTACATTAGTGAGAACATAAAAGTAACCAGAGGGAATGTGAATTTACCTTCATTTTCCGATTAAAGAGGGAGTGAGTCAAAGTTTATATCTAAACTAAGCTGGCAGATGAATTTCTCTCTCTTTGGAAAAGGGCTGAGCTCAGGAGGAAATGATGATTCTGTTACCATGTGCAACAATGTCAACAATGGACTTTTTCTTATTAAACTGTCTTCCCACCATTGTGGTTCAATTTCCATCCTTTTATTACTATTGCTTTATTCTTCTATTTATATAATTGGAAGAAAGCAAGAAATTGTTAAGCTCTATTGTGTATTAGCACAAATTTTTAAACTGAGGTTAACAGAAGTTAAGTAATTTGCTCAAGGTCACTCAGCTAGCCAAGTATTTGAAGTCAAATTTTAATTCAAACCATCCTGAATTTGGCAGACCCTAGACTCTCCTGTTAATATCACTTCAAGTAGAGATTTGGAGAGCTATATGGCATAGTGGATAGAGTGATGGACCTAGAATCAAGAATATTTATCTTCCTGAGTTCAGATCCAATCTCCAACACTTCCTAGCTTTGTGATCCTGGGCAAGTCACTTAATTTTCTTTGCCTCAGTTTCCTCATCTGTAAAATGATTTGAAGAAAGAAAGGAAACCACTTGAGTGTCTTTCCCAAGAAAACCCCAAATGGGATCATGAATTAGACCCAATTGAAAAAAATGACAGAATAACAACAAATAACAATTAGAAACACAACGATATTTGAATAATGGTCTATATCTTTACAGGAGAAACATCTCTACTTAGCATATTTGGGGTGTAGGGGAGGAACTGACAGTGATTTCTTGTCAAATAAAGGCAAGAATCCATAAAGAGAATTTTAAGACATATACATATGGGCATCCCTTTTTGTAGAGGCAAGAAACTGAAAACTGAATAAATGCCCATCAATTGGAGAATGGCTGAATAAATTATGGTATATGAATGGTAAAGAATATTATTGTTCTATAAGAAACAACCAGCAGGATGATTTCAGAGAGGTCTGGAGAGACTTACATAAACTGATGCTGAGTGAAATAAGCAGAACCAGGAGATCATTATACACAGCAACAGCAAGATTATATGATGATCAGTTCTTATGGATGTGACTCTTTTCAACAATGAGAGGATTCAAACCAATTCCAATTGTTCAGTGATGAAGAGAGACATCTACACATAGAGAGAAGCCTGTGGGAACTAAGTGTGTACCACAGCATAGCATTTTCACTCTTTCTGTTGTTGTTTGCTTGCATTTTGTTTTCTTTCTCAGGTTTTTTTTTTTTTCCTTCTTGATCCGATTTTTCTTGTGCAGCAAGATAACTGTATACATATGTGTACATATATTGGATTTAACATATATTTTAACATATTTAACATTTTTGGACTAGCTGCCATCTGGGGGAGGGGGTAGAGGGAAGGAGGGGATAATTTGGAACAGAAGGCTTTGCAAGGGTCAGTATTGGAAAATTACCCATAGATATGTTTTATAAAAAAAAACTTTAATAAAAAATAAATTTTTAAAAGACATATATATATGTATACACACACACACACGGTAGAGAAAGAACAGGCATGAAAGCAGCACAATTGGAATTGTTCTTAATCAACCTCCATTCCTGGCAGCTAGTCTGGAGCTATCATAAATAGAACTGAAAACCTATTACATTGCTCTTTTTTTTAGACTGTTAAAAAAAAATTCACAGAGTTTTCAGAGTTAGAAATTACCTTAATGGTGGCTTTCCTCTCTATGATATATCTCCAGCCTCTATTTGAAGACTTCCAATGAAAGGAATTCTATTAATCAGACTATCATTGTCCTCACAATTGTGTCACCTTTGGTACGGCTCTTGCTTGTTCTAAACCAGCTATTTTTCCATATTTTTTCATGCCTTTCATTTCTAGAGGTGCACATGGAAGTAAGACATGGTCTCTCCACTGTTCTTGGCATTGAAAATAGTTCATTACAAATATTTTTGTAGACCATCACTGTTTGTCTCCTGTTTCTTGTCCTCCTTGCATTGTCCTTCTTAAATGTCCATTTAGTTGGCTCTTAAAACCAGTGGTTTTACTTTCTACTGCTTCTTAAAAACAAACAAATAAACAAAACCAAGCATTTATATAATGCTTGAAACAGTTGCAAAGTTCTTTACATACGTTGTTTCAATTATTCCTGACAAAATCCTATGAGGTAGGTTTTATTATGTCCATTTTACAGATGAGGAAGCTAAGACAATGAAGGTAAGTCAATTGCCTGAAATCCCACAGCTAGGAAGTGAGGTAGGATTTTAAACTCAGGCTTCTTATCTCCAAGTTCCATACTCTATCTAACATTACACCTTGTAATGCAATACTATTAATAATCTTCTACCTTCCTTCTCTGTAATATTTTACAAGTGATTATATATTATTTGGCTACTCTCCATTTAGCAAGCAAATCATAAAGTTTGAAGCACTTTTTAGGTACCTTTTGTCTCTTTGGTACAATTCTTGTTATATGCCTGCAAACTAATACATAAAACTACTATAGTTTGTATCTTCCATCTATATTCCCTCTCCCCTTTTTTAACCATCATAACTTTCTCAAATCAGTCAGGATACAGTTCTTATAATTGCTTGCCACATTCTTTTTTCTCATTCCTGTTCTTTATTCTAGCTTTTGTATGAACATTGTTTTTTTTTTATTCTGAGAGCTCAGTGGTCTTATTGTTTTGTATGAGCATTGGTTCTTATTCTAAGAGATCAGTGGTCCTCTGTATATTTACAGCTGATTGTAGAATCAGCTTATAATAGTAATGTGTTGTTTCTACTCTGATGACATAGAACCAATTTGATTTTTGTGAAGTTATTCAGTGCATACTTTGTCTACTATCTACTGTTTTGGGATTAAAAAAAATGTTTTAGTAATGTGCTTTACTTCCTTACAACGCCATTCACTTTGCAATAAATTCTCCTTCAACTGTAATAAATTAGAACAGTCAAGCAAAGCATATTAACACATTGACTATATCTAAAAATGTATAACTCATTCTGCATCAGATCCTCTATTCATTAACCAAGTTACAGGAGACATATTCACCACCAGCCCTTTGAAGTCACTCTTAGACATTACAATAATTGACATTCCTAGATATTCTCAAAAAAAATATATTTATGATATATAGACATAAAGCTTAAGTATAGTATGTAAGTCCTTATTCTTGATCCAGTTTTTCCATTATCTATTATTACACAGTATTATAGATTTAGAATTAGAAGGGGCTTGGCTCTACAGATGAAGAAACTGAGACCCATCTCATCATTCTCACCTACTATCTTACCTCTACATTGAAATCACAGAATATGGGGGGTGGGGGAGAAGTCAAGATGGCGGAGTGAAGACACAACTCTCTGTGACCTCCTCTGACTGTCTCTCAAACCAACAGCAGATTAAGCCTCTAAACTGATTTTTAAGTCAAAGAAACCACAAATATTTGGAGTACAACACATCTCCAGAAGAAGTTACCTTGGAAGAACCTCAGAACACATCTGTTTCAGATGGCAGGGAGTTGGTCAGTTTGCGGAGCTCAGACTGCAGCTCCAGGAGACAGGGCAGGAAGTCCAGGTTAACAGAAGAGGAAATAAATTATTTAAATAGCCCCATTTTAGAAAAAGAAATAGAACAAGCTATTCATCAACTCCCTAAGAAAAAATTTCCAGGGCCAGATGGATTTACATGTGAATTCTACCAAACATTCAAAGAATAATCAATGCCAATACTATATAAACTATTTGAAAAAATAGGGAAAGAAGGTGTACTACCAAATTCCTTTTATGATACAGATATAGTGCTGATAGCTAAACCAGGTAGGGTGAAAACTGAGAAAGAAAACTATAGACCCATTTCCCTAATGAATATTGATGGAAAAATCTTAAATAAAATATTAGCAATGTGATTACAGAAAGTCATCAGGATAATACCCTATGACCAAGTAGGATTTATACCAGGGATACAGGGCTGGTTCAATATTAGGAAAACTATCAGCATAATCAGCTACCTTAATAACCAAAACAACAAAAATCATATTATTATCTCAATAGATGCAGAAAAAGCATTTTATAAAATTCAACACCCATTCCTATTAAAAACACTAGAGAGTATAGGAATAAAAGGGTTTTTCCTTAAATGATCAGTACCATCTATTTAAAACCATCAGCAAGCATCATATGTAATGGGGACAAACTAGAACCATTCCCAATAAGATCAGGAGTGAAACAAAGTTGCCCACTGTCACCATTACTATTCAATATTGTATTAGAAACACTAGCTTTGGCAGTAAGAGAAGAAAAAGAGATAAAAGGAATTAGAGTAAGTAATGAGAAAACCAAACTATCACGCTTTGCAGATGACACGATGGTATACTTAGAGAACCCTAGACACTCAACTAAAAAACTACTAGAAACAATTCAAAACTTTAGCAAAGTTGCAGGATACAAAATAAACCCATATAAATCATCAGCATTTTTATATATTACCAATAAAGTTCAGCAGCAAGAGGTACAAAAATAAATTCCATTCAAAATAACTAATTTGATAGTATAAAATATTTGGGAATCTATCTGCCAAGGGAAAGTCAAAAACTATACGAACAAAACTACAAAATACTTTCCACACAAATAAAGTCACACCTAATAAGTTGGAAAAATATCAAGTGCTCAATGGGTATGCCAAGTGAATATAATAAAAATGACAATACTACCTAAATTAATCTACTTATTTAGTGCCATACCAATCAAACTCCCAAGAAATTATTTTACAGATCTAGAAAAAATAGTAGCAAAGTTCATTTGGAAGAACAAAAGGTCAAGAATTTCAAGGGAATTAATGAGGGGAAAAATGCTAATAAAGGTGGCCTAGCTGTGCCAGATCTAAAACTATATTATAAAGCAGCAGTCATCAAAACCTTTTGGTACTGGCAAAGAAATATAGTCGATCAGTGGAATAGCATAGGATCACAGGACAAAATAGTCAATAACTATAGCAATCTAGTGTTCGACAAACCCAAAGACCCCAGCTTTTGGGATAAGAACTCACTATTTGACAAAAACTGCTGGGAAAGTTAAAAACTAGTATGGAAGAAATTAGGGCTTGACCCATACTTAACACCATATACCAATTTAAGATCTAAATGGGTTCATGATTTAGACGTAAAGAGTAATATTATAAACAAATTAGAGGAACATAGGATAGTTTATCTCTCAGATCTGTGGAGAAGGAAGAAATTTGTGTCCAAAGAAGAACTGGAGCTCTTAATTAAACACCAAATAGATAATTTTTATTATATTAAGTTAAAAAGTTTTTGCACAAACAAAACTAATACAGACAAGATTAGAAGAGAAGCAATAAATGGGGAAATCATTTTTACATTTAAGGGTTCTGATAAAGACCTCATTTCTAAAATATATAGAGAATTGACTCAAATTTATAAGAATTCAAGCCACTCTCCATTCGATAGTTCAAGGATATGAACAGACAATTTTCAGATAAAGAAATTAAAACTATTTCTAGTCATATGAAAAGGGGCTCCAAATCACTATTGATCAGAGAAATGCAAATTAAGACAACTGTAAGATCACACTACACACCTGTCAGATTGGCTAAAATGACTGAGAAAAGATAATGACAAATGTTGGAAGGCATGTGGGAAAACTGGGACACTGATACATTGTTGGTGGAACTGTGAATGGGTCCAACCATTCTGGAGAGCAATTTGGAATTATGATCAGAAAGTTATCAAACTGTGCATACCCTTTGACCCAGCATTGTTTCTATTGGGTCTATATCCCAAAGAGATCTTAAAGGAAGGAAAGGGACCCACATGTACAAAACTGTTTGTGGCAGCCCTTTTTGTAGTGGCTAGAAACTGAAAACTGAGTGGATGCCCATCAATTGGAGAATGTCTGAATAAATTATGGTATATGAATGTCATGGAATATTATTGTTCTGTAAGAAAAGACGAGCAGGCTGATTTCAGAAGGGCCTGGAGAGACTTGCATGAACTGATGCTGAGTGAAATGAGCAGAATCAGGAGATCATTATACATGGAAGCAACAATACTGTATGATGATCAATTCTGGTGGACACGGTTCTCTTCAACAATGAGATGTTTCAAACCAGTTCCAATTGTTCAGTGATGAAGAAAGTCATATACACCCAGGGAGAGGCCTGTGGGATCTGAGTGTGGACTACAAAATAGCATTTTCACACTCTCTCTTGATGTTTGCTTGCATTTTGTTTTCCTTCTCAGGTATTGTTTTTGTAGATCCGATTTTTCTTGTGCAATAAGATAACTGTATAATTATGTATACATATATTTGATTTGTCATGTATTTTAACATAATTAACATGTATTAAACTACCTGCCATCTAGGGAAGGGGGTGGAGGGAAGGAGAGAGAAAATTGGAACAGAAGGCTTTGCAAGGGTCAGTGTTGAAAAATTACCCATGCATATGTTTTGCAAATAAAAAGCTTTAATTAAAAAAAAAAAAAAAAAACGGGAAAAAGAAAAAGAAATCACAGAATATCAAACTAGATATTGATTTTATTTATAAGGTCTTAGAAAAATTCTTTTTTAATTTCACTACCTCAATTTTCTATAAAAAATTTTACTATTTTTTCATGATAACTTTTTGCAAAATTACTACAATGAAATGAAATTTAGAGCAATGTACTCCTTTCTTTCATAATCTAGTTCATTCCTTGTTTGATCTTTTCCATTAGAGAAACATATTCATTTAGGGCAGTTATTCTCGTATGTTGCATATTATGATCATTCCATTTTTAGATTTATTTTTACTCCACCACATTTCTGATTCAGTTTATTGTTAATATATCTAATTCCTCTCTCAGTTCAATGCCATCCTTTTGTATCCCTCTATTGGAAGAAATTTCAGAATTGTTTCTTGGACTTCTGGTACTTATAGTCTTCACAATTTATGGCTTTTGAGCTGGAGCACAGAATTTCCTTTTTTTTTAATTATTAAAGCTTTTTATTTGCAAAACATATGCATGGGTAATTTTTCAACATTGACCCTTGCAAAGCTTTCTGTTCCATTTTTTTCTCTTCTTCCCTCCACTCCCTCCCCTAGATGGCAGGTAGTCTAATATATGTTTAATTATGCTAAAATACATGACAAATCAAATATATGTATACATATTTATACAGTTATCTTGTTGCACGAGAAAAATCGGATCTACAAGAAACAAAACCTGAGAAGGAAAACAAAAAGCAAACATCAACAGAGAACATGAAAATTCTATGTTGTGGTCCACACTCAGATCCCACAGGCCTCTCTCTGGGTGTAGATGGCTTTCTTCATCACTGAACAATTGGAACTGGTTTGAAACATCTTATTGTTGAAAAGAACCATGCCCATTAGAATTGATCATCATATAGTCTTGTTGCGGAGAGCACAGAATTTCCAATAAAGAACACTTTTGAACTGCTCTAGAGAAGTGGTAGAAGACAGAAACAGATCTGTGGATTGGATCAAAGAGTTAGGGAAGAATGGTGTTGAGTGAGTGTAGCTGGGTTTCACCAATATGACCAACATCTCTGTCCAACATGTAGCTGTGAGCAGAATGTAGAAAAGTTGCTTCTAAGATGAAGAATTCCAGCGTTATGTTTAAGGTTCATTCTTTCCCTTTTTTCTCTAACCCCTTCCCATTTGAAAGAGTAAATATTTTCTCTTCCTTTAGCTTTTTTTGTTTTTTTGTTTTTTGACCTTACTTTTGCTATGCTTTAAGCTAACTTTCTCTAGGTAAAGATAAGATCCCATTTTTAAAGTTGTATATTATTTAATTGTATATAGAAAGTGTTAATGGGGAGATTAGCATTGTCTAACTTGAGCATATGTTATTAAAGAATTTGGAGATCCTCATCTCTGGGAACTTTCCTAGCTGAGGGCTTGACAGGTACTGATGATCTTATTAATAAATTGTGTAAATCTGGCTCTCACTGTCAGAAAATCAAGTAATTTTTGCTGTTGTTAGTAATGTATAAATATATACCAATATATATTATATAAATACATAGTCTATTATGGCTATGTTGGTGCTCTCTTCCTGCCCCCCCACCTTTCCTCCCAGGGGTTGTCTAATCTTTGCTATTGGCTCCTGCCCACACCAATTATGCTCCCCCAATTTTAGGTGTTCTCAGAGCCTGAGTTCCATTTGATCACTTTGTGTTCTGATTAGCTTTTACAAAGGAATATTTACTTCAAAGATTTATTAAGAAAAAACATGCAAACATCCCCTATCATTCCACCAGTGGTGCATAATATTCCCTACACCAGCTCAGTCTCTGGGAAATAGAAAGGGATTAGATTCAGTTTAACTCAGTTCCTTTAGAGAAGAATTCCACCAAGTTCCAAGTCCAAAGGAAAGAAAAGGAGATAAGCATTTATATAGAACCTACAATGTGCCAGGCACTGGACTAAGCACTACTTTACAAACATTATTTCATTTAAAAAATAATATTTTCATGGTTCTCTATGATTTCTTTCCAGTTATTCCATTTTACAAAACATAAGTAACCTAGAGACATTATCAACCTATCCCATGTGCTTGTCTCCTGGCACCTCAGCTACTTAGGGCTTTCCTGTTGCTTGCACCTAGAACTGAAAAGGACAATTGAAACAGACTTAGGGCAGAAGACTTAAAAAGAAAAGGAGAAAGTCACCTCTATTTTAAGTGAATTGAGCATAAGCTAAAACTCAGTTACAATTGTATTAATAACACAACATAACATTCTCATACTCCTTGATTGATGTTTGCTTACATTGTGTTTCCTTTATCTGATATATTGTTTGTGTAGATAAGATTTTTCTTGCACAACAATGATAGTTTGGAAATATGTATACGTATATTCGATTTGCCAATATTTTAACATAACTAACATGTAGTGGATATCCTGCCATCTAGGGGAGGGGTGGGGAGTTGGGGGGAAAAATTTGTAACGGAAAGCTATGTAAGGGTTATTGTTGAAGAATTACCCACACATATGTTATGCAAATAAAATAAAATTTAAAAAAAAATTGTATTAATAAACTCTCAAAATAGCAGGGAAAGAAACTTGGATGGATTCAAGTCATTTTTCCTTAGGCTAAAAACTAGAAGCTCTTTGCAGTTAGAATCCAGTTACTTTAAATGTAGAAATCTTTAGAGACAATTGCTGTGAAAGGAATCAACTCTCTCTTTTCTGTAGGTATAGGGGAAGCCCTCCTCCAAAGCATATGCTAATTATGTTAAAATGACTATTCATAACATAGCATAGCATATTCATACCAATTTCCAGAGAAATTTCTCTCTCTCCCTCCCTCTCTCTCTCTCTCTCCCTGCCTCTCTCTCTCTCTCTCTCTCTCTCTCTCTCTCTCTCTCTCTCTGATACACGTATACTCACATGCATACACACACACACACACACAGGGTACAAAATGCTCACTTTCATCCCATATATTACCTTAATTTGGGTGGATAGAATAAAAGAACTTTGAACACTTAACCATAAAGATATCAAGGAAACTAGAAATTCTATAGTTGAGCAAGATGTAATTCTAACATGAGTAATAGCAAGCAGGATTCCCTTTACAAAATACCTAAATGGAAAGGAATTAAAATTTCCATTGTTCACTGATTTGTATTCTCACAACTGAAGTCCTATTGCTAAATCCATATAAAATAAAACTGAGGATAGTTGGTTCAGCTGCATTGTCACTTCTAGAAGTCATTCAAAACCTGTTTATCCAAAAAACTCCCTTCAAACTGGAAGGACCTTTTGAGGGAGGCCTTCCTCTTCCTCAGGCAATTAGATGATGATGATAAACATTAGCAATACAAAAGCATCTGGTCCCAATGAGGGTGGAACCTAACTTCTTAATTTTCCCTTTTCTAAAGAAGGGAAAATCTCTTTCTGCATCTGAAAAAGTTCAATCCCTCTGGGCTGCTTAAAAGATAAATAAGGTCTGGTGAGATTCCCCATAAAATTGAAAGAAGGCTTAAATTTCCAAACTTGAAGGTCCTTCAAAGCTGTAGGGACCAAAACTATTTTGTGGCAAGTATCTTGACTTGTGGTCTTCTTGCTGAATGTCTGTAGGCAATTTACTTTCTAATCTCTCAAAAGTGAAGTATCTCAAAGGGCATTAATGAAAGCATTACCAAAAGCACAGAGGCCTATCCAGTCTCAGCTTCCTCTATAAGGTCCCTCAACTACATCAAGGAGCTCATTATGTTCCTATTTTGCCAGACTATGCCAAATGTTCTGGGTAGAACCTGATTCAGATCAGGCATCTTGCATTTAGGTTCAATATAGGAATAAAATAAGACACTCCTAGGTCATTCAACAGTAAACAAAAGAAAATTCCTTAGCCATAACAAGAAAAAGACATACTATAAGGATTGGCATTGAGAATCACTTGAGTTGATTCAGTGGGGCAAAGCATCTGGGAACCCAGATTGTTAATAATCTTAGCCATTATTTCTCCATATTTCCCAGAGCCAACCAAGTCTGAAGAAAGGTTTTGATATCTTTTAAGAGAAATATAGCTTAATCTAGGATGGGGGAGAAAGGGTTAGGATATAGCTCCGAACACTCTGTGGCTCCTACTGCATCCAGGACCATCTCCAATTGGAGATCTATATCTGGTTACTGATCGATATCTGGCCACTGGACCTAGCTGGCTCTGGAGGGGAAAGTGAAGCAGGTGACCTTGCACAGTCCTCCCCCACTTAAAATCAGTTCATTTGCATGTCAAGACATCAATTCCCTGATGGCATGCTGCTCTTGGAGAGGACATAGGACAAACAACACAATCATTCCATGTATATTTTTCTCACTGAAAGAATCTTTGTGTTTGAAGGCAGAGATTTTTTTTTTGGTTTGTTTTTGTAGTCCCAATGCCTAGCATTGTGTCTAGCACATAGTGGATGCTTAATAAGTACTTCTTAAATGAATGGAATGATTGTCCTTATTTCTTTTTTGGGTTTAATAAAGTAGAATTAGCCAGTCCCTTTATCATTCTCTCAAAAGAGAACCTATTAGGGATTTTCCCATTTAATTGCATCTTTCTTCTTTCAATCAATTAATCAATAAGTATTTAGTAAAGTCCTACTATATATATATCATAACTAGTATTTATATTATGTCTACTATTTGTCAGACATAAGCTCTTTGAAAACATTATCCCATTTGATAGTCATAATAACCCTTGAGTAGGTGTTCTTATTATCTCCATTTCACAGATGAGGAAAGAAAGGCAAACAGGGATTAAATGATTTGTCCAAGGTTAGACAAGTATGTGGGGCAAAATTTGAACTCAGATTTCCTGACTTTCAGTGCAATGCTCTAACCACATGTGCTAGGCTCTCGGCTAGGATACAAACACAAGAGTAAGAAAATCTTTGCCTTCAAGAGACTTGCATTCTTTAGGACGGAAATGATAAACACAGAAAAGTAAACACAAGACGTATACAAAATTAATATCAAGTGATTGTCAGAGTAGGAGGGAATCAGGCAAAGCCTCTTTAAAGAGGTAACCCTTGTGCTGAGACTTGAAGGGAATAAATTTCTGGAGCTGGAGGTAAGGAAGGAGAACATTCTGGAATACAAGGCACTTTAAAAAAGTAATATTGAATCAGTCTGGAAAGATAAGATGGAATTAGATTTTAAAGGGCTCAAAATGCTGTCATACAAAAGAGTTCCTATTTTATCTTGATAGTTATAGTTATCCACTGAAACTTCTTAAATAGAAAAATCACATGGAATAATATGTGTGTGTGTGTGTGTGTGTGTGTGTGTGTGTGCTTTAGAAATATCAATTTGGAGCTAGGAATGGTGACACATTTATAATACTACTGGGGAAGACTGAGGCTGGTGGATTGCTTTAGCTTGGAAATTCTGAATTATAATAGGGCAAAAGCTACTTCCCTAAGTCTGGCATAAGTATTGAACCTCTGGACTGGGAGTAGGTAAGTTTATGTGAAGGAAGAAATGAATTTAAAAAATTATTTTAAAAAAGACTGAGTAGGGGCAGCTAGATGGCACAGTGGATAGAGCACCAGCCTTGAAGTCAGGAGGACCTGAGTTTAAATTGGCCCTCAGACACTTAACACTTCCTAGCTGTGTGACCCTGGGCAAGTCACTTAACCCCAATTGCCTCCAAAAAAAAAAAAAAAAAAAAAGACTGAGTAACTGATTAGATATATATAATGGAAGAAATGGGTTTAGGGTAAGGGGAGAACAAAGGATGATTCCTAAATTGTGAACCCAGGTAATTGGAAGAATGGTGGTTCCCTTAATAGAAATAGACAAGTTAAGAGGATGGTTGGGTTTTGGGGGTGAAAGAATATAGATTCATATTCGGATCTGTTGGGTCT
The DNA here is from genome assembly GCA_023553655.1 of Myrmecobius fasciatus. Classification (NCBI taxonomy): domain Eukaryota; kingdom Metazoa; phylum Chordata; class Mammalia; order Dasyuromorphia; family Myrmecobiidae; genus Myrmecobius; species Myrmecobius fasciatus. Next base: position 27,096 of record JAJPUD010004860.1, read on the forward strand.
GATATGCTTTTGAGACATCTAGGTAGAGAATATCCATCACATAGTTGGAGATATACAAAATGGAGATTGGATATGTAGATTTGGGAATTGTTGACATAAGGAGATGATAATTGAACCCATGGTAGCTAATATGATCACTGATAAATCATTGAGAAGAGAGAAGGTATTGTACAGAACCCTGAAGTGTACTCATACAGAAAGTGGGATGTGGATGATATTTAACAAGAGACTGAGAATAATTAGATAGGAGAAGAACCAAGAGAGAATGTATTATGGCAATGGTGTTTCCTGTTGAAACATTGTTACAAATATGTGGGCATCTATAAATATGTGGGCATCTATAAAAACTCCATCTGAAAAGAGTCAACATGCATATGCTGATATTGCTACCCAGTTGTGATTGGATAACACATTTGTAGTATACCCAGGTTTCATATTATATAACTTTCTCTAGCATTTTTCTGCAGCATGGGAACTGGAAGGCTCTGGGAGCAATCCAAAATTAGAATTTAGAAAGGGATGAGCCATGGTAGAACATTGTGACAAAGGATTTGCTAACTGTGGGGGTCCCATAGGTTTCTGTGCTAGATGCTCTTCTCTTTTCCCTCTACACTATTTTACTCAGAGATCTCACCAGTTCCAATGGACTCAATTATCAATTATCTTGTCAATAATTCTCAAATTCCCTTATTTGACCTTATCTACTGACCTCCAATCTTATGTATCAGACACCTAAAAATGGATGTCCTATAGACATCTTAAACTCAACATGTCTAAAACTGAATTCATTTTCTGCCAAAACCCTTTCATCTTCCTAATTAGTGTCAAGGGTACCACTAACCTTCCACTCACCTGAGCCTAAGGTAATCCTTAATTTCTCACTCTCTTCCACCACCCTAGTTTTTTCCAAATCCTATAGATTTTACTTTTATAACTTCTCTCATATATGCCCTCTTCTCTCCTCTAAAACTGCTACTGTCTCCCTTGTAGAGATCCTTATCATCTCACATCTAAACTATAGCAGTAGCCTGTTCACTTTTGTCTCTACCATGAGTAGAGAGTGTTCCATTCCATTCCATGATTGATTCAGTTGTCAAACTGATCTTAAAGTGCAGATCTAACCATGTCACCCCCCACCCCAGCCCACCCCACTCAATAAACTCCAGTGACTAGTTCAAATAAAAACTCTTCTGTTAGACTTTCAAAGCCATTCATGATTGCCACCCCCCCTCCTTCTCACCCCTCCACCTTTCCAATCTATGTGTTGGAGCCAGCTTGAACCAACTTAATAGAACCTTTTGTTAAATTTTTGTTGTGATCATGTAGGCTTTGGAAATCAGCAAATGCTATAAATCATTCCTGGCATTTTCACTGGCTGTACTCCATTTCTGAAATATTCTCCCTCTTCATCTCTGCCTCCTGGCTTCCCTGGTTTCCTCCAAGTCCTAGCTAAAATCTTGCCTTTTACAACAAGCCTTTCCCAATCTCCTTTCATTCTAGAACATCATTCATTCTTTGTTGATTATTTCCAAATTAAGATCTTGTTTGTATTTAGGGGCTTCATTGTTGTCTTTTCCCACCAGATTGAGCTCCTTGAGAGTAAGGATTATATTGTCCCATTCTTTTTATCTCCAATGCTTATCCTAGTACCTGGTTCATAATAGGCACTCAGTGTTTTTTTGACAGACTGATTGATGGACTGTCTAAATGGTTCCCCAGCCTTATTGTAGATCACAAATCCTTTGCTTGGTTTCTCTGTTCCTTCAAACAAAGTTTAATGGATGATTCCACAGTAATGTCAGTGTTGTCTGCTACTTCCTCATACTATTGTTTCTCTTCCATATCTAAAAAAAGCTCATTTGCACAGAACAACTCTGTGATAGCCAGCTGTGGAGTATCATACCTAATACACATAAATGTGGATAGACAGTAACAATGGGCAAGGAATTGAGCTGAGAATTGAACAGGAAGTAGAGAGCAACTTGGATTGTTTTTGGAAAATTGGATAGTTCTTTTAAATTATCCCAGCCTTTCTTTGAAACAAAAGCCTATCTTTTAAATAATAATAATCATCTGGTGATGCTATATGGCTACAAGTCACAAAATGATGTAGTCTCCAAAGAACTCAAGGCCTTTCAAAAGGACAATTGTGGAGTGAATGGTGGCTACTAATAGGAGGTAACAAACTTTATTCTTCACCCAAGTATATGATCTGAACAAAATTTAGCCCTGAAATCTTGGCTTCTAATGAAAGGGGTTAAAGCTTCCTGTTCTCATACTCTCTCACACTGTTCTCACAAGAAACTTATTAAAACTCAAGCCTTAGTGCCCCAGGGATGATTTTACTATAGGTTATGACTTCATGAGTAAGTTTTTCCCAGAAATTATGTAATAAAAAGATACTCAGTGTCATATATTTGTTTAATAATATGTTCTAGAATTCTGCAAAGAATTAAGTAAAGCTAATTAGTTTAAGTCTACAGACTCCATTCTCTTCCCTGAAGATTAGACCAATTTGCCTTTCTATAGCCCATTTTTTAATAGTGATTCAAGATTCACACTTACTATTTCTTTTACTAATTTTTAATAAAGCATATAATAATACATAAAGTACTTTTTAATTTTCAAGAGGTGTGATGAAAGTAGAATCAACACATTTGGGAACTGATTGGGTATGTGAGGTAAGAGAAAGTGACAAATTGAGTTTGACTTCAAAGTTGTAGACTTAAGTGACTGGACAGATGATATGTCCTTATTAGAAATGTGGAAGTTTGGAAGAATGGATTGTGAAATAAAATGAATTCCATTATGAATATTTGCTTTTTTTTTTTTTTTTTTTTTGCTGAGGCAATTGGGGTTAAGTGACTTGCCCAGGGTCACACAGCTGTTACATGTCTGAGACCAGATTTGAACTCAGGTCCTCCTGATTTCAGGGCTGGTGCTCTATCCACTGCGCCACCTAGCTGCCCCCATTATGAATATTTTGAATTTTGAGATGCCTATATAATACCATGTCCTAAATAGGCAGTTGTTGATGCAGGAGTAGAACTGAGGTGAGAGAAACTAGCAATGGATATATAGATCTGTAAATCATCTACAGGAAGATAATAATTAAAACCATGAGACCTGGTTTTATAATGGATTTATTAAGAGAAAAAAATTCAAAAAGAGAACAGGACATAGGCTTGGGCAGCACCCACAATTAGTGGGCATGGCATGGATGAAAATCCAGCAAAGAAGGTCAAGGAGAGGTCAGAAAGGGAGAAAGAGAAGGGAATAGAATGGAACAGAACAGAAAAGAAGACAAGACCAGAGAAGAGAAGGGAAGAGAAGAGAAGAGAAGAGAAGAGAAGAGAAGAGAAGAGA